>JABUQX010125648.1:0-26466 GCA_015478945.1 Trachelipus rathkii
AAGGAGGAGATTCAGGTATGTGAAGAATAGCCACAGCAATGAACACAGAGTGATACATCGAATAAGAAGGAAGGAAAAGCACTAGACTTTACTACTATAGAGGTACTAGAGAGATAGTAGGAGAAACCCAGGAGGTAAGCGCACTTCCTTTGAGAAGCCCGCTTTGTCGAAGAATATTCCTGCACAGATTTCTAGCTGAACCTATGCTCTTGACATGATATTTTTTTGGATGTGGGGAGAGAGAGGGTTACACTGAGGGAGAATGACAGCTATCACATTATGACTATCATTTCCATTTAGGACCAACACACGATCATCTTTGTCTTTCATTGATGTGAACCTTATTAGTATGTCATATTTTACTATAATTATTATATTATTATTATTATTATTGAGTTATTATTATTGAGTAATAATTTACTCATTTCTTTATAATTCAGTGAATTTCTTCTTAAAACTCGGCTTAAATAATTTCGGGAGGTTGAACCCCTGATCCCCCTGTCTGAAGCAGCCTTATATATATATATAATATACCTATATATAACATATTCATATATATATACTATATATATATATAGATTATATATATTATATATTATATATATATCTATATTTATATATATATAATATATATATATATATATAATATATACAATTTTTATATTGTTTACATATTTTCCTGTAGATATTTGGGAAGATTGATTGATTGATTGGATTGGAACTTGTGTAATAAGCGTTTTATGGTAGGGTAATCTGACTCTCCAAGGGATGGAGGAGAGGCGAGTATAATAGTAATGCCTATAGTTATACGATAGGGTAGGAGAAAGGGAACTGTAGAAATTAGTAGGGGAATGAAATGTATTGGAGGGTTGTTAGTAGGGAGATGAGTACTATTGCTGGTACTTTGTCGAGAGAGTGCGCCTCTCGAGTGACTAAGAGAGGGTACTTATCACTGGTAGAACACAAGGCTTGCTGTCTAGTAAGCGAGAGCGATAGAAAGGATTGAGTGTGCGATCAAATCTATACAATTTGAGAAACACACAAATGGATATGCGGAAAATGAGGAGAAGAAGAATAAATTTGTATTTCACGGGCTTAAGGGATTTGCATAACAGGCGTATGGAGAGCAGGTATGTAATAGAGGAATTCGATAATTGGCAAGGTGTTAGTGATATTATAGGGGTTAGAGGTAGTGTACAAGGATGCACTTCTTGAATGAATCAAGATGGTGAGAGAGGAATTCCAGGTACAAAAGACAGAGGTGGTGGGAAAAGTTAATGTGAGCGTAAGAGGAAGCCGTAGAGGGCTAACAATAAATGGTGTCAATGCAGATGGTGAGTTCCAAACGTGATAACAACTACGCGGATGTAAGGACAGAGGGTTGTATGTATATGTCTCCACTTGGTCTATCAATTTGTTATATGGATGGAATTATTGAAAGAATTGTGAGGGTGCAGAGATCGGACAGAAAATGGTGTTAGAAATGGTTGGAGCAATGGATTTGACGGTGGATGCGGAGTGCCCTAAGCTAAATTAATTTGCGAGAATGGAATGCGTTATCTGTGTGGCACCAACTCTGCAAGAGATTTTGAGAAGGATTGATACGAGAGATTTGGCACTAGTGTTGTGTGTAAGGAGGGGCTTAAAGTAAAACGTGGATAAAGAGTAAGGTTATGGTGTGAGTGAGGAACTCCTCAGTGTGAAGGTAATGTTAGATGTGAGCAGCTAGAAGACTAAGTGTCTGAGGTTTAACATTAGTTTTAGGCGATTAAGAAGGGATGAGTGAGAGTGGAGATCGGACGATGCCAGAGTGTAGTAGGAAAAGTCGTGTGAATGGCGATGAGGATAGTGAGGCTGGTTGCAATTAACTCGTGTAGGGTCACTTGCCGAATGCAGAGAGCGTGACTAAGTCTTGAGGTCTGAGCGTGACAGAGGGTATTAATGTTTTTGTACTGGTGTTATGATTGTATGGTAGTCTAGTGAACTATGGTACATGGAAGTGAGATTAGAAGTAAAGAGTCATAAAGTCAATGCTCGTTCAACAATTAGACAATCTCTAGGGGTGTGCTAGGTGCTGAGAAAGAATTAATAAAGAGAGAGAGAGTGAGACCGAGTGGTGGGGGTGTCAAGAAAGGGTAAATGAGAGAATAAATGAGTATGTTGAGATGGTTTGGTCATGCTGGCACAAGAGAAAGGAATGTAAGTAGGAGGGTTGGTTATAAGCGATGTATAAGTTGTGTGAGTATGTGTTGGGAACCGAGCGCGAGAATGGGTAACACCGAGAGAGAAAGGAAGCAGATGGTGGTACTGATAAAAGCGAATGTTCGCTATGTGGTAGTAGAACTGCTTGGTTGACCAAGAGTGCCGAAATAACACGCGTGCAATGATAGGTGAAGAATGGCGGGCGTGTCTTGCAAATGGGGGCAAGTCGCGTTTGTGGCGACTCGTGGCCAGGAGACAGCTGAACCCTTAATTACGAAAGTTTCTACCCGATAGTGAGGGTCGCGCGTCCCATGCATGCTCTACTCGCGGTGCGCATCTCTTCGTCTAGTAGACGAGCTCTCACTAATTAATGGACAGAGGGGCGCAGTAAATAGAGTGCTAGCTTTTAGTGCGTTTCCAGAGCGTTTTTGTCATGTTTCTCCCATACACTTGGGTTTTCTTTCCGATGCTTGTAAACAGCACTTACGCGGCCCAATCTATGGGATAGAAAGAGACGGCGCAAGGTGCTGAAAGACCAAGAAAGAAAGAAAGATATATATATATAATACTATGTAATTAATCGTACTTAGGATGAGCTATATCACTGAGTAATAATATATAAGGTAAGGATAAGTAATTAAGTCTCAGCTATGATCTAAACATATCGAAATCACTTACCTACGTATTCTACTTATTAACTGAGTATAGTATATACCTATATATAATAGCCTATATATATTATAAATATATATGCAACGCGTGCGAATGAACTAACTAAATTAATGATTATAAGTTCATTGAATAAACCTTTGACCTTTCTGTCTTTGTTTCATTCCTCAGTAATGCTCACAAAGCCTGTGTCTAGATGGGGGACAACCTCCGGCTTCATTGTGTTCTAATCGATCACGGAATCCATCCGCCATCCAGCTCATCCATTGCAGGCATCCGGTGTCTCCTTAATGAATTCCTCCACTGTGTCCTTCCATCTCTTCCGCGGTCTTCCTCTCGGCCTCACCCCTTCCGGCATAATTCTTCTCCTACTGGCAACTCTCTTTTCCTGCATCCTCTCCAGGTGTCCCAACCATCTTAGTCTGGCTTCGTCCACTTTATTCATCAATGGGTTTTCACACCTCACTGTTCTTCGTTTCTCACTTCCTGTCTCTCTCGTCTTTCCAATCAGCCGTCCTCAACACATTCATATCCGCTGTCTGAATTCTACTCTCCCTCTCTCCCTGTCATGCTCCATTCTCTGCCCCATACAACAGTAATGGTGTCAACAACTCCCTTCGTATTTGCTTCTCATCAAGCCTTTTTTGTTCATTGCATATTTATCTTTCAAAAGATATGGGAGTATTGGTGTGACTCTTACAGTCCTGCTCAATTATGCTGAACTCAATACCCCTCGTAATAGGTCTTTTGCACAACGCCACGCGATGACGTCTCTTCCAAATGATGAGTAACTAGGCCTATGAGATTCTGCGGAAAAGTAGTTAAACTACTCTCTACGCTACCAATAGCCCTATCAACTCCTTCACGACCTCCATAAGTTACTATCATTATTTCTTATTTGTTTTCTACCACACGATACAATGTAATGAACTCTAGACATTGTTCAATTTATATCAGTTGGGGTGAATATAACACAGAACGAGGAGGTCGAATCTTCAACACACATACACGTTCACACTCTCAATATCTCTAACTCCAACACTCCCCCAATCATCCATGCGTAATACCATGATGTCTCCTCAATCTCCCTATAGAACTCTCCCTTGACAACGACTTAATATACTAGAATAGTAACTCAACGTAGTGTCTTAAAGAATTACAAAGGACGTCGAAGCACGACGAACAACACACTAAACCCGCAGCACTGAGCTACAATTACTACGTGGAGGGTGTAGACTCTCAACCAGTTTCCCATCAGTTTTTGATATTCACTGTGTCTACACTTACAGTTAAGCTATTCACATAATGTACTTCTTATGCCTTTACAGTCGTCTCAACTTCATATATCCCTCTCCAGACTCTCCATGAGATATGAACTTGAGAGGTACAGTAACTCGAAAGATTGCTTATCTTACAAATCTATGGAGAGTAACTGAGGCGATAGTATGCCTTCTTTCTATTCCCATGTCTTTTTCTGTATCATTCTCAATGCGAAAATTAAATCTGTAGTGCTTCTGCACACCTTGTAAACCCATACTGCTCTTGACACCTATCTCGGCTCTATTTTTGAATCTTAATTTTCCTCCTCTGAGATAGTTTGGTATCATAATAAAGTTAGCACATGTGTGCACTATGGTAGTAGAGAATAGCTCACTATAACTCTTACAAATTAATCTTGCGTCCCGTATAAAAGAAGACTCTTTATCGTAAATGGAACTATTAATAAGACCTTCCACCAATGTCAAGCCTTCCCGGCACTGAGGATACTACTCTCAACCAAAGACACTGTTCAGAACGGTCAACGATCGAAGGCCATTCAAGAGCTCCTCCCTCCCTCCTATAAATTATTCGAACTTCAAATAGGAATGTAAATCACAGTACTACAACCGAGTCGATTGTCTTCCGCTCTCATTTTCCCTAACGCTCCCCAAATTCCTCCTCCGTTATGTCCCTCTCTGCATCAACAATCAGCCCTGATCATTTGTAACAGTCGAAAGAACAGAATCACTCTTCCTCTCTCTTCCTCTTCTCTTTTTCGGCTGAAGCAACTCCACATACAGCACATCATCAAAACATACCAAACCCTTTGTTTTTTTCACTCAGGGCTTACCAAAGCTATGTTTCACCATTTCGTATCTTTGATTATTTCGGAAAGCACAAGATCTAGACGACTTACTCTAAAACATGTATATATTAATATAGGTCTACAAAAGCTTTATAAGAGAAGGATAAAACCCAAAGGAAGGGAGCTTGAGAGAGTAGGAATACTAGCCTTGCCTATATATATAAATATATATTACTTACTGGCTATTTATACAAATGGCTTTTCTATTTATGTAAAAACATATCAAACTATATAAAATATATATATAACCTAATATATATAATAATATACTATGGATCTCCAGAGAGACGGTAAGGGATAAAGACGGGGTCCCCCCCTCGAGAGAGAGAGAAAATATTTTATTAAACATATCTTTTTTTTTAATATTAATATCTCGGCAATCTGCGTAAATTAATACAGTGATTTTAATTCTTTAATACTTATCGTCAGTATCGTTCAATAGCCAAAAATTTAGAATATAATTGGAGGATCCCTCACAATATATATATATAATCGCCAGATAAGATATACACACTTACGGTGAGCTAACATATACGAAGAGCCGGTATACTGGCGATTCGGAGTGAGTTTTTCCAGATATAGATTACTATACAGTAATAAAAGTAGAGTATATATATATATATTATAGTAGAAGTATATATTATATATAGGTTCACATATATATAAGTATCTTAGTATTATGTGTAAATAATTTAAGAAAGAAGAAAGAAGAAGAAGAAGAAGAAGAAGAAAAGAAGAAAGACAAGAGAGAAAAAGTGAAAGAGAAGAAGAAGAAGAAGGAAGCAAGAAGAAAGACAAGAAGAAGAAGAAAGAGAGAGAGAAAAGAGAGAAGAGAAGAAGATATGAGATTAGAAGAAAGAAGAGAAGAAGAAAAAGAAAACGAAAAGAAGATTCAGAAGAAAGAAAGAAGACAGAAAGAATGTAAAAGAAGAAGAAGAAGAAGAAGAATAAGAAGAAGAAGAAGAAGAAGAAGAAGAAGAAGAAGAAGGAAGAAGAAGAAGAGAGAAGAAGAAGAAGAAGATAGTATAAGAAGAAGAAAGAAGTAAGAAGTAAGAAGATTAATGAAGAAGAAGAAGAAGAAAGGAAATCAGAATCGAATTCCTATTACCGAATATGTCATGATAACCCTACGATTCCAAAAGGGATATGTTTCTCAGCCTTCCTCTTTTTTTGTGGTTCCTTGTCAATTTATGGAAACCCAACCATTAATTCTTGGGGCTAGTGGTCTCCGGAAAAATTGTGAAGAAGCCTTACCAAATAAGACAATGCTCCCTTAAGCTGTGTATCTAACAAAAGTGAGTGAGAGAGTAGGAGGGAAATATCAAATAAAAAGCTTTGCGTAAGTGAAAAGTGAGGCTATTTATATCAAAGAAGACGAGTATGCAAGAAGATTTGAATAGTTGTAGCAGACGACCATCAAAAGAGAAACTGTTTTTGGGGTGGCCCTCTTTCATTAACACTTGAGAGAATCATAGTAAATATTATATTCATAATCTACTACTTATATCCTAACGGCAAGTTATATATAGATGAAGAGACACTCTTAAGAACGCCATACCGCAATACTACGATCAAGATCTCGGTCGAGAATCTGAATCAGGTCAATTAAGCGAGTAGTAGTTGAGAAACAGGCTGCGCACTCTGGCCTAGTCTCCATCTTTACAAAAATGCGAGAGGAGTGTTGAGACTAGAGACAGGATCTTCATATGATATCCATGAAAAAGGAGATCGAGATCTCGTTCCGATACAGTAGGACGGAAGAAAGAAAAAGCAACCACAAAAAGAGCAATGACCCGAACCCGATGGGAGGAGGAGACGAGGTGATAACTGCATGGAATCTGGACAAAGAGAGCACTTTTCACGTATTTGTTGATTTTCTTGAAGCCAACGAAGCGGTAAAGAAAGTAGACTTTGACTACGTCCTATTCAGTAGAAATACGATGATGTAATCGTCTTAGCCTAGCAAAGAGCAAATTCAACGAGAGGGATGTTGCATCGATAGTCTGAACACTATGTGGAAAATATTACATTACAAGTATCAGGAGGAGGAGGTGAGAAATAGAGGAAGCAATACATTAAGCGGATTGGATGAGCAAGAATCTACGGCAGGAGAGATTTTGAACTATCGACCACCATGATAAGTACACATAAAATAAAGTAAGATATTTCTCTAAAACCTCGACAATAAAGAAATAAAGGAGAGAGGGATGAGAGATTTTATGGAACGATAAGAAATACATTGAATGACGAACGTTCGCCTGTCTGCGTGCGTCTAGTTGAGGCCTTGTCATAGTGTGGAAGATTTCCGTATGCTCCAGTAGAAGTTCCAATGTAGTATTGAGAGCAGCACAAACGCATTCAGACTAACATGAACAGAAGCAATTACAATTAGCGTCTAAAGTCAGTATTGAGACGAGAGGAATAAGATAACTCTGTTATACTGAATTAGAGAGAATCTGTACAAGATGGGCTACTTGATTGAGCTAAAGCTAAAAAAATGAATGATGTGGACACTTGAATGGAAAGAGGAGGCAAATAGAAGAAGGCAGAAACTTGTGTCGGATCTATGGTGAGAAAGATCAAAGACAAAAGAGACTCAATAACGGATTGAAATCGAGAAAGGCTAACCATCCCTAACATATCTTTCCAGATGGGAGTTCTCCGTTCATTATTATAATGCTATTGATTTAATTGCGCAGGCACTATCGTGTGGCAATAAGACAAAATTACCTAGACCTACTGACGTTCTCTTCATATAGTAAGGTAAGGGAGGGAGGATGAAGACAGATAAGCTCCCTCCAAAATTGTAATGATGAGACCTATCATCACTGCAAAGCGAGACTTGAATTCAAGACAAAACATAACGTGGGAGACGATTATGAACAGAAGGGAGAGATCGCAATGTTGAATCATAAGAATTCTAATTTTCAGTTAAGCTCATGGCGTATCCTTTACTAGAGAGAGTACATACAAACATACGGGGCCATATGATGATATTGAGCTTGAATTGCCACACTGTTGTAAGCACACAGTTATCGGGTGGAAGAGATTGACTAGGAACAGGATAGATAAGGTGTCTGTGTTCTGGGACGAGAAAGGAAGGAAATATTGCGGACAGTGGAGGAGAAGCAAGGAAAGACCCTACTAGTATTATAGCTGATAGTTGACCCACGAGTATCTAGGTTTGTAAGACAACATTAACATATTCCATGCTACATCTATCTCCGCAAGTTAAATATAATAAGAAGTTTATTCATTGGTTCATAATATTTTTATGTAATGTGGTAACGGATGGGGAGTAATATTCCTTCGGTTTAGTTATGTGGTAAATATGAGTAGAATCTGAATAATATATATTGATTTGGAGTATCATTTAGTAGTAATAAGATTCAATTGAGAAAAAAATAAGAAATAATTATTATCATTACATATTGAATGTAGTTTGTTATTACTCTATCAAATAATGGATATGTATAAATGTCGGGAGAGATAGACTGTGTAAAGGAGCAAATTCTGATCGATAAAAAATTTTGGATCTTAGAGCCTTAAGAAAAAATAAGAGTGGATCTCATACAGTGAGGAGGATTTCGAGTTGCGGTTCACTCCACGTTGAATCACACCCACTAAGCAAGCTAGTTTTTGCGAGTGAAAAAGTCTCCTCTATAAACAGTATATAAGATAAAGTACTACGTTACGGAAATCATTAACACATACTAAATTATATGGTATCATCTACTATAGGATTAAAAAAATTGTATGTGAGAACTGATTCCTGATATTAAAGTTAAGATACTCATTAATAAGAAGGTTAGAAATAAGTGAAAGATAAGTATAAAAAAACGACGAGTCCTAGAAGACATGGCAAGAAAATTAGTGAATTATGTGGTCTATTTCCTGGTTTAAAAGTGAGACATCACAGAATTCTAGATACTGATCGTGTGAAGATCGTTTTTCCGTTGGTTGAGTGTTTATATGATTTTAGTAGTACTGTATGGTAATCTCGGGGGAAAGTTAAGAAGGAGAAAAATTCTTTGTGATAGATCAGAGAGAACAGCGCATCGATATATAATTGACCAGGAAAAAGCTGGTATAACAAACGCATAGTGAAACCAGAAAGAAATTAATTACCAAACAAAAGAAGATAATTTAATGGATGAAAATTGATATCAGTATTTATTTTGAGGTAGCTTACATCAAAAGATAATTGTTTAGTATTAGACATGCTGAGGACTGTAAAATTCTCTATTACAGATGAAGGAATAGAATGAAATTAGACAAAAGAGTTCGTGGATTAAAAAACAAAAAAGTCACAGCTCAAAGGATTACCTTAATTATTTAGCAATCAGGTTTTATGTGTAAAGATAATTAGTGGCCTATATATAAAGGACTCATCACGTGAAATATAAATAGAGAAGATAGAGGATCTACTACATCTCTAAGAAATTATAGGAATTGCTATGTGGTCCGGGTGGCAGCGAAAAGAAGCTCATATGAGTCCGATTATGTCACAAATATCTACGGGTTTGCCTATCTAAACTACATCTGTTAGTTTATTATTATGTGAAAGGTAACACTAGGTTATATTATCTTATATACCATAATCTATTACCTAAGCATTGGGAGAAAGATATAAAATAGGAGTATAGAAGCTAGTATGGAGGAATAGAGAAGTAAGTAAGATGGATTAATATATATATTTAAAAGGAACTAGTTGGAGACAGTAGTATCTATCAATAAAGCCCAGAGAAATACACATTACGACTAAGAATTCAGTAAGGTAAAAAAATATAAAAAGAGGCAACTCACGAAAAATGTAGGGAACATACCTAATTAAGATTGGAGTTGAGCGAGAGAATACCGGAGAAAGGAGGTATAAGGGTTAATAAAAGGGGAGAGAGGGAGAAAAGAGATGGAAGGGGACACTACGGAGTGGAGGAAAGATTGAGGAGAGAAGAGAGAAAAATCTCATGTGAGTAGTAATAGTTTTATTTGTACAACACAGTGTGAAGGCACTTCGTTATTCAGATGAAACTGTAGTTACGATGCGTAGCATATCACGAGACTACGGGAGAGGCTATAAATTCTCTTGCTCTACATCAGGAGGATCGAGGTGCAAAGGTTGACGAGTTACACATCTCACGGAGAAAAGCAGAGGAATAAAGATGAGGAGACGAGTATTGGGTCTCTACATAAACACGTTTCACCATCGACTATAGAAGTATAGAATCCAAGTAGTTGAAGAATGCAGGAGAAAATTAAGAAAAGAAGATACATAACCTAGATAACAGAAGATACAAGAATTAAAAAGAAGAGATGAAGATCATTCCCCAAGAAAAAAATAGAAACTTTTAAATAACAGGAAAAAGCAAATAACCAAATTTTGAAATTGGAGAAAAAAAGATTAATTTTATATCAAATAGTTACAGTAGATACTGGTATAAAGTATGTATTAGTCCACACAGAATAATATTATAAAATAATAAAGTAATAATAATGAATATTGAGATCAAACGTATAAATAAATGTGTAAGATATGGATAGATTCACCATATAGGAATTACGATTTCTAAGGGAGTATAAAATAAGAATATATTATGACAGGAGGTAGAGATTAAGAAAACAGGCAGGAAAAAGGAAAATAAATGTTTATGCGTATATTTAGATTGAGGTTGATTATAAGAAAAGGCGAGGTAAATAACAGAAAGGATGGTATACGGTAATCATTCCCCAGAAAGTAAAGAATAATAAGAAGATAAGCAAATAAAGTGAGATGAGAATTTAACTAAGTTAAGAATAATAAATGACGTTAATTAAAGGTGGAAGATATATTAGTAATATAAGGGACTAATATGAAGTATATAAAAACAACTCTTACTTAAAATAATGAGAGTGTAATGCGGATCTAAAAGATGAGAAAAAATGGATAGTATAAAATATGGAAAGTACGCAGATTTATGTATGTGAGAGGAATTCAAAGAAAATAATAAGAAGTGACTTATTTTGCGACTGAGTAATTGCCACCAATCGAAGGGTTCATCTGCTCTGGAGCATATAGTTACTGGAAAAAGATTTCATGTGCATGACCCGGGAAGAGTCATGTGTTTTTATGGATGGGAGTGTAGAACAATAGATATAAAGACTGCTTACCTCGAAGGAGAAAGAATTGAAAGAGATTTGTGAAGAATCCCTGGAAGAGAGAAGACAAAAAAAGGATGTATATGGAAAAAATTGTGAGCTACGTGTGATATAACAAGCTGTTTCGGTTTGAGAGAGAGATGCACTGTCACGCAGAGACGTGGTATGGAGAGAAGAGGTTAACACGATTCTCTTTAAACATAGTAGTTCGTGAGTATTCAGGAGCAAATCTGGAACCTACGATGTTCTAGCACTGGAGAGAAAAAAGGTGACAAACTCGTATGAAAAGATGACACTTTCACAAGACCAAAAAAGCTCACATGTCGATCGATTTTAGCATCGGAAGGAGGAGAAAAATTTAGTTGAATTTGAAACAGTCTACGGTAAAAAATATATATACAAAGTAAGAATTTGAAAACTCATAGATTACAAAGTGGGAGGTGAAAGAAAAAGCGACGAATTCCAGGTTAGCATTATATATTTTGTGAAGTTAGATGTTGAATGGTGTGTATTTAAAGTAGTGCGAATCCACTACACTTACAGAACGTGGTATTAGAGCGATAACGATGAGATAATAATTGTGGAATGAGAGATGTATTTGTAAGTGAATGAAAAGGATGGGTGGAAGGAATGACATTTTCCACCTGAACAGAAGAGTAAGAATATCACAAGGCCTAAACACTCGGACTACCTATAGAAACAACTATTGACGGAAGTCATGTTATCTTTGACTCATCTCTTTTTGGAAAAATTACTAGCGATACTTTGGACAACCCGGCTCAAACCTACTATTCTTCCTATTCTGTTCGTAAAAAGAAAGTTGTTTACCAAGTTCACTCACTCGTCGCTTCAGAATTTGGCTTACCAGTGAGTTTCATATGAGCAGAATACTGCACCGATATGTTGGAAGAAACCGGGTGATAGGTAATTAGTGAGAAATCTCAATAGGCATTTGAGAAGAGTAAAAAATGAGAGTTGGGAGATACGGATTCAGAAAGCTAATGGAGAATATATATAGATTGGTTGTCTATACGAGCGTCTGTTTGTAAGAAAGTGAATTGCTCGATGAAGACGTACGGTGGGAAGGTCTCTATCGATCGCCCAAATCGGTATATTTGTGTAGCCTCGGTAAAATAATATTGCTGTCATTTTATAAAAAAGTTAAGATCACCAATTTTTTTGGATAACATAAATTATGGATTTCAAAGACACTTTTTAGAAAAGCAAGATCTACGATGGAAGCCGGAGACTGCTAAGTTTATTAATATTATCGAAAGGGGATGCGAAAGCCGGTATCTTTTTTTGAGCTCGTGTTTTTTATTTAAACCTGCGTGTAGGTGTGTGAGAGCGTAATGAGGAGATGAGAAACAACTTGGGATCTAGGATATACTTCTGTATCTTCGCATTAGACCTTGTGTGAGTCGAGAATACAGTCTTAACTCCAAGCGGTATCAAAAGTATATAGTCAATTATATACTTTATTCAGAAAGTATGGTGGAGGAAGGGTGAGTATAACTTTCGAAGCTACACAAAAAACAAAGCTTCTATAACCTAAAGGTGTTTGAGAAATCTCTTAAGATGGTTGATCACAGGTGGTGGTGGATGCAAAGAATGAGCAAATTGGACAGTTACCTCAGCTGACAAAGAGGGAGTGAAGTTGGGGTTTTTGAAGATACACTGTGAGGTCGAAGGAGTTGGATGTCGAGAACTGGATAGGGCGCGGAGTTGTGGGGGTAGTAAGGAATGAAATTATGTATGTAAGGTGTGTGTGAATTCATGGTTTTAGTCAACGGAATAATGTAAGATATAGAAGAGAGAGAGAATGATTTCGGTTTTGAGCATTTTATATTTCAATTGCAAGCTGCACTGCAGTAGGCATCGGTGTGTCGTTGTTCCACGCGCTGTAGTGGATGTGGTTTATCTCTCGGCGTTGTAATTTTACCTATTCCCGCTTATTTTCCTGCTTTTTATGGTTGAGAGAGAACTTTTTGATATCACTACATAAGTGTGCGTTCAAAGATGTTATCATGTTAATGTATGTTTTATCTTTTTTAGGATAAATTAAAATGGCCAGGTAAATCTAGACAAATAGTGAATGACCCAATCAGAAACTATGATGTCTTATTTATTATATAATATATGATATAATTATAACTATTTCAGAGCTATTAGATATATTTAAGCTTTATTGAGAGCCGATAGATAAAAGTGAAGTATTAGCAAACAAAGAAGAGATCCAGAAGTTTGCACTGATGCAAATCATCCAACGAGATGAACCACAGAAAAGAAATTAAAGAGAAAAACTATAGGTTTTGGAGTGTGGCCTCGCTCTGAATCGACATTTCATAACTTCATCACATTTAAATAATATCTAATTAACTAATTTAAGAAGCCCTGTCCCAAATGCATAAGTAATCTGAGATACTTTTATTATTTTTCCCCTAAGCATGCGCCGCATGCGACTTAATAAACCAGTTCAATCTACCTAATAACTACTATATACTATATATACTAACTATAAACACATAAAAAACTGATTTAAACAGAAAAGCAGACAGATTTATTCAATTCTCGTTTTAAATTCATTAAAATAAACTCATTTAAATAACTACATATATATATATTATAAACTACAATCCTCATATATAAATCTATATAAGAATCATTCAGAACTCCTGTTTTAGCTATACGATATAATATAATAAAAAGAAAATAGACACCTATACTTACTACCATACAGACTTTGCAGCTGACACGCTGCATACGATTTCTTTCATACATCACATACTATGTACTTTTTTTACTTCGTAATACCCCAATCGTACCTTGTAAACTTGAACCAAAATTCTCAAGTGTATCTGTACTTGGAACAATTCCTAGGCAGTACTCTGCTACTCTGACCAAACAATGTACTCTCGAACCCAAGCCTCGATATACTATATACTACTCACTACACTAACACTACACTATCACCCACTATCACTATTTTCATAAATAATTATATAATTCTAGTACTATATACTCCTAATAATACTGTATCGTAATATATAACTAACATTAACAATATAAATATTTTTAGAGAATTAGGTATGATCTAGTGTCATACTTTACTATATAATACTAATATAAAAGACTCATTGATTGAGTAATATATATATTTTTTATATTTAATTATTCTTCTTATTAAATACCATATATAATATATACTGATATATCTATTGAGAATCCAATATTCAGTTCATATGTTATTTATCACGTATACAGATAAATTACATTGTGGCATATTTAATTATAAATATATGGTGGGCATACCTCGACTGATAATCCTCTCTGTGAACGGGCGAGAGAGAGAAATTTCCATCTCACGCCGAGACCACAGATAACCGACCGCACAAGTGAGGGCCTACAGAATATTCGGAGTGATGCATCCCCGAATAATTAACCGGAATTAAATAGTTCAATTTTAGAAGGAAACGACATCACAGAATATGGAGAGAAGATATATTATACAATTGAAGTTTCTTTCATCAATTACAAGAAATATAATCACATTCTAATACTAAACTATCAATCATCTAACATCATATATCACTGCAAGTTAGGAACGGAATTACTGATAAACTAAGATATACACTGTATATTATAGTATATAATATCAAGAGATAAAATAGGTTGAGCATAAACAATGTATAGAGTACTATATATAAGATCTATATCTAACTCATATGAATATAGTAAGGTTGATTCAACTTTTATATATTATATATATAATTAAAGGGTATATTATATATTATAACTATATATTTATATATATTATAGGGACAATATCAAACTATTTATATAATATATATATAATATTTATATTATACAGATCTTGGAATAAAGATTTTAATTCATTATTGATTACAAGGATGTCAATTAATAAAAAAATCACAAAATTGTCTTTATATAAATGACATCTTATTCGTTAATAAAAGACCAATTTTCACTTAATTGAGATAAAATGGCTTTTTGTGACCAAAATTTTAAATGGAAGATATGTTATATAAGATAGTAGCAGGTGCCAATCAAAACACAAATTAAAAACTAGGGGTAAGATTATTAGAAGAACCAAAAAGATTTAATCTTCACAACGATCCCACGTAGCATAAGAACATTGTTGGAAAAATCATACTATCACACACAGAAAGAGAGAGGAGGGAGCAGAAGAAATAAACAGTAAAAAAGAGGTCAGATTAAAATTGGATAGTAAAAAAGGGAGAATCCTGTATTTTCAAAGAGACAAGTATATTAATCCCCCCACTACAAATAGCGGAAAAAGAAAATCGAAGCCAGACGAGAGTGAAAACAAGTGATCTATAAGAGAAAATTACTTTATACGCTCCCAAAAATTTCCATATCAATGACCACCAAATCATCAGGCAATTTCTTCAGACAGATAATATATTTTTACTGACAATGAAGATAACACAGCCATCAACAATATCACTAAAGAGAAAAAATCCCATACATGATCATAAGCTTGAATGACAGAGAAAGATGTTAAATACTGAAGGCTTTAAACCAGAAGAAAGGCGGGCTATGAAAGTCAAAGAATTCCAAATGCCTTGAGAAGAAAAAGTTAATTCAAATGAAAATTTTCGTGGATATTACCAGTTGGGACCGGGCTAATCACCTAGGCTAATTAATGTAAGCTTTTAATTTCAATTTTCTTTTTGTAATAAATAAAACTGTTTTCTTTTTGGAAAAAATAAAAAAGGAGTGCTTTGGAGGGCTATGGGAATGTAATATGGGCTGATTACAGCTAAAAAAAAAGTATTTTTTTTAAATTCATCCATGATGAATAATTTTTTAAATTATGTAAATTTTCACATTTAATTTTAATGTATGAAACTGAGTAAATTAGGTGGCTGAGATTTTTCATCGAGTCCTCGGTGAATTTTTATACACCAAAAATAACCGATCTTTTACGCTGGTCAGGCTGATTCTGAATGGGAATATTGGGGCTAGGAGGATTTGGTTCAGGGTTTGAAAAAAGTCTTATTTTGGTAATCAAAAATGGCAAGGATTTGTAGGGTTTGTTTGAGATCTTCTTTTATTTATTTATATGGTAGGCCTAACAGTAGTAAGTGAAGTATTGCGATATTTATTATTATACTATATTGTATGATATATATATATATATAATACTATATATAATATATATATAATATATATATATATAATATATATATAGGGTGAGTAGGTTATTATATATATATTTATATATATATATATATTATATTATATTTATATATAGGTATATAGAATATTATTGATTATATATATAGAATGTAATATATATATATATAGTATATTATATAGTATTAAATATATTATTTATAATTATATTATTATTTAATATATATATATATATATATATAATAGTGTATGTGTTGTTGGGCGCTAGGGTAGCGCAGTAAGAAATCATAAATAAGGAAAATGAACGTATTAGAGATTGTTTGGTGTGGAGAATGGGTTAAAGGGGTAAATGAGCGAATAAATAAAAGTATGTTGAGATGCGTTTGGGTTCATGTGGGAAAGCGATTGAATGTTAGTGGGGTGGCGGTTTGGTATTAATGCTCGGGGGATTGTATAGTGGAGAGTGTGTGTTGGGTTAAGGAACCGCCGGCTAGGAAACCGGAAGAGCAAAGTGGATATGGAGCTTCGGTGAACGAATGTCCTGAAGGAGACGGAAACATGTGAGTTTGGCAGAGGAGAAAATAAAGGTGCATGATCGGAGAGAATGGCGGGGTTTTTTTGTGAGGGTGTTGGGTTGTGGCCCACCTGGGCCTAAAGGGGATGAACCCCTTACATTGGAGATTTTTACCATATGTTGGAAGGGTTTCCGGGCGCGGTTCGCCAGGGAAGCTCTAGGAGGGGGGGGGTGGTGGATTTTTCGCTGTCTGTTGACGAGTTTTCACTAATTATGGTAGGCATGAGGGGGGGTTGCCGGTAAGTGTTGTTCTGGGCTTTCTTTTCGAACCTATTTGTATATCTTTTTCCTACTTGCTTTTCTTTTCCGATGCTTTAGCGCTCCTTACTCCCAATCTTGAGAAAAAGTAGATTAAAAGAAGAAAGAATAATATATAATATATATATAATATATATATATATATATATATATAATAATAATATATATATATAATATATAATAATATATCTTTATATAATATATAGGTATATATATATATCACGGGTCCACAACTTTCCTGGGGAAATAGTCAGGGAATGGTCAGGGGAAGTGAGTGGTAATAAAAAAGAATTGGTCAGGGAAAGTCAGGGAATACCGTTTTTAAAGAATAATGCTGAAAGTCCAGGGATAATTCCCCTGAGAATTCCAAAAAAGTCAGCTTGGTTTTGCGGAAATTTTAAATTTCACCCCAACAATGAACGAATTATCCATGGACCCAAGTTGCATATTTTTGATAATATTTTTTTTCGCACTTACTGTAGGGGGTATAATTTTGGAAAAAGAGATGTATTTGATAAGTGAAATGAAAAGTTTGGGCGAAAGGATTGTCTATCTCACTAATGTCTAATCTGTTTCTTTATATTTTTTAGTTCACTATTACCGCTACTATTCTTCCACCTATCTGTTCGTTTTAGAGGTTGTTCCACAATTTCATTTCCTTTGATGTGAAGGTGATTGGTGGGGGTAGTGGATGGGTGTTTTAGACTGGTATGACTTATGACTTAATCTGTTTAGTATCTTTTTCTTTTTAGGGGATTTATACTTTTAAGGGTGTTTTATTTTTTTTTTTTTTTTGAGGTTTGAAGAAGTGATTTTGGATTTTTTTGTACGGTTGAAGGTATTTATTATTTAACATTATAAAAATGATTTCAAACCAAAAAAAACTAACTTTTAAACGACCAGTGGTTGGACGTCAAACTGAATCCACAGATTATCAGGTGGTTGGGTAAAGGACTGATAGTTCCAAGTCATATGTAAAGTATGGGTTGTGGTGGGGTGGGGGGGGTAAAAAGAACTTTGATCTATCTAACATTGGGCGACAAGTGCCGTAAGTTTCAGAGCATTCAGATGGAAAGTCATTTGGAGATTTAAATTCAAAACTCAGCAGGACACCAACCATCATTGAAAACTTTTTTGTTATGTGTTCTAATAATACACAAATATTAGTGAAAGTGTGTGCATGGAAAATTATGCCATTCCATCAACTTCTATATGCATGACTCAAACGCCGATTGTAAATGACCTCTGGGTTGGTGGGAAGTGTTCTAATTAATGGTAACCCAACCAAAATCAAGTTAATAATCATCCAGTTTCAATCTTTTTTTGCATTAAATATCGGTTATGTTTTAAATATTTAACACGCATTCAAGGGTCAAAAGTGTACGTAGACATAAGGTATTCTGGCATTCATTAATATACCCAAATAAATATATCAATTTAGCATATGAAATAGAAATTATATATAATCTTCCTTATACGTCCACCTTTGTTGAATTCCTAGCATAAAACCATTTACTCTATTGCTTCACAATTTATCTTTTAAGCTTGTACTTAAGGAAGCACCATTTGATTAAGAAGGATTAATTGCAGAGGAGCCAGAGAGAAGTTACCAGCTCATTATTTTTTCGTCTGTTACGGCTCCTTGGCGGTACCTTACCCCAAGAACTGCGGTTCTGGTCGGCCCACCCCAAGAGATATTTTACTAAAAAAAAAAAAAAAAAAAAAAAACGCCTTGGCTTATGGAACGCCGGCTCTTTGCCACAGATCTATATAATAACGATTCTGAAAAATAAAACAGGTCGACTTTTTCTTCGATTTCGACTTTCAAAACTAATGATGAATGACTCCAGCAGAAATGAATGAAAAGGGTTTTTAGAAAGGTGTCCCACTAGGGTTTGGACGAGCAACGGGTGTGGTGGCGGTGCGGATGCGTGCCGGTGCGGTGGGTGGAGTGCTTGCTCTGTCGAAAATTTGGTTCAGCCGACCTGGTGCGGTGGCGGTGTGGAAGAAAAAATCAAAAGTGCGTGCTTGTTTCGTTTGGGGACACGAGAAAAATTACTTGCGGTGTGGTGCTGGTGGCGGGCCTTCTCTGTAATCTATCGCCCACATTTTGACAATGTTTTCACTGACATATTTCTATAATACATAAAGATTTAGAGGGTTGGAAAAATATATACTTCTTTCAGCCTCCTCTCTAACACTACAACTACTACTACTACTGCTAATTATATATATATGATCCTTTTTTGGGGGTGCATTCCTTTACCAGAGTTTTTTTACTGATAGAGTGCTTATTCTTTATGGTACACTAATGTTATATTATTCTCATTTTTTATAGTATATTATATGTTTTTTATAATATAATCTCTGTAATAATAATTAAGTTAGTTATAATTGGCTAATTTCTAGGAAACAATTTTGGTTGTTTCGGGATCAATAGAATATCGATGTATGTTATAATAGTGTTTAGGGCATTAGGTTTTACATTATTCCATATCTTATACTATTTATTTTATATAAATTATATTACTTTAATATTATTATATTACAATATATATATATATCTATTATTATATATATATATTTATAATACCTCCTTTATATATATATTATAATATATATTATTACTATATTACTGATTTTTTTCATTATTTTCTTTTCTGTAAAGTTATTATATTAATCATTATAATATATATTCTATATTACTTTTTATTTTTTTAAGTATATATTATCAATATATATACATATTATAACTGACCTTTTTTTATATATATATCATATCAACATATATATTTTTCTCTTGTAGTTGGTTAGATGTCCGCATATTTTTTTGCTCTCCTCCTTAACCCGCTCTCAAAACCATCCCTTTACATTGATTGCAACTACATCCGTTACACAACAAAGCACAAACACCTCCCCACCTTCTTCCCGGACCATTAATAATACTCCCAATCCAGTTCCATCTTCCTGAACAGGAACACATACATCTTCAATCTTATATATCTTTCCGCTTACAGGAATACCGCACCACTCACACTCATCCCCCAATAACCTCACACCCCTATCATTATATTATCCACTTCCTAACCCTTATTATCGGAGGACGATTCCTTAACAGCTCCCACTCCACTGGTACAAAGACTACCCCTCTGACCCCCGCGGCAACCATATCTTACGAATTTAGAATCCTTAATTCCTCAATTCCAAAAACGCTCTCCACCCGAATACCCGCCCCAAGTCAAACAATCCCCACCATCCTGACGTCCATTCTGTTCCCCCTCCTTACATCAGACTAACCAGAGACACACCTACTGGACATTTCACTCAAAGATATCCATTCTCTATTTCACCCTAACCTCTTAGCCACATCAAACCTCCCCAAAAAGATCAATGAAACATCAGGGCATCACTAAGCCAAAAAGTTAACTGGCCTGCATTCACTGATCACATCGAAACCCCATATTAACCTTACACCAATCCATAATGCAACATCCCTACATACCTCCATTATAACAATTAAATACACTGTAATCACCAAATCAGCTAACCTACACATAACCTACACATAAGGCCAAGGATGTTTATATTGTCAAGTCATGGAGAATACAGAGAAGTTAGGTTTGTCTTTTTGCAATTTTGAGATAGTTTTTGAAGAAAGTATAGGCAGGTGCTGGGCTTCAGAAAAGGGAGATTTGTAAGAATTTTTGAAATTTTTCATTTTATAAAGTATTATATAAAAATATAACCCATTTCACATTTGAGAGTTGAAGACTAGACTTACCCGACCACGTCGCGATTCCATTCCTTATCCCTTCCTCTAGTCAATCATATGTTTTCAGAAGATTTGAATAGAAAATCGGAAAGATTAAGGGACAGTAAGAGGCAATTGAAGAAGATAGTATGGAAGAATGTAAAGGGTCGATCAGATCATCGGAATAGTTCACAGTTAGTGGAAATAGTACGTCTTAACATTTTTGTAGGATGTCTAAAAGTATTGAGACAGATATATAATGAACAACGGTAAGAATAAAAGTTTGCGAAATACAGACAAGAACCTGGAAACTACCGACAATTAGCAGAAAAAAGAGAAAGAAAGCCGCCGTCAACAACAGCGACTTGGCTTATTTGAGAGAGAAACTAGACATAAGTAAGGCAAAGTGAAGGAGGGGAACCCAAAGGAGGGGACCTTGGAGAGCAATGACGCGTGCCATAATTTGCATTATAATGACACTTTGTCAATATGCTTCTGGATATTGTTCAGCAAACCCACAACCCATATTAATTCTCTTTTTTCCACGGAGGTTTCATTAGCCAAGGGGTCATCTAACTCTCGGGTTTTCTGCACACCCCACAGTACGCAATCTTCCTAAAAGTAATGGCGGCAAAACAATAATCAGTTTTTAGGATAGGTAGAAAATAATTAATTTATCGCAGAGGAGTAGAACTCCTCTCTTTCTACGTAGACCTCCGAAAGCCGGTACTGGCGATCGGAAAGCAAGGAATGAGATATTTCTGGCGACAGAATTAAGTGTCAAAGCAGGAGAAGTTGAGAAGGGTTTCAATACAAGATCTTTGACATAGAATACAAGTGAAGAGATATTAGGGCGATACAGTATCAGAAGGATCAGAGCGGTATCCTCTCCTTATATTAATTTCGTTTAAAATAAGTATTTGCGGACATGGGAGTTTTGGCCCCCCAACGCCGTGCTTTCCCGCACAGTGCACTGAGGGATGTGTTAGTATTTTCCTTAATAGCCACACTAGAGAATTATTGGACGAGGGGCGGGGTCAGCAACGAAAGCTCTGCTTCCCTTTTTTGGGCTTCAGATTTATTCGGAGTGAGGTAAATCCCATCCAGCGGGGTGACCTACCACTTCTAATTATCTGTTTATTTCAGATTTTCCAGGGGGCAAGTCCATTTGCTCAACTTTTCTCGTTTTTATTTACCACTTGTAATCTAACAAGGGTTAATTTTGCGCATATACAGGACAACTATGGTTAATTTCGCTGAGAAGTGTAGAAGTGAGATAGAGCAAGAAAGGATAAGACAAGAATTGTTCCAGGGTTGTGACGGTCTGGAGAGCGAAAATTTTAGGAACGGAAGAAGATTGTGCACTTTTTTCAGGGGAATTTGCTTTATGTATATCTCGGCATCTAGAAACACATCAGGGTATCGATTATAAAGGAGGAGGAAGGCAGGGATTTGCAGAAGTTCGCTATATAGTGCTGGGAGAATCATCTGGTTCTCTTTGGAGAACCATAGAATTTTCCGTAGGAGACCTAGGAGATTAGCAGAGGAAGGGGTGTCCAACAAATGGGCTGTTCGCTTTGATTTTAGAAAAGCTTTCTCAGCCGTTTGAGCTACGTCGAAGAGTATCCCTTCAACGATTTCTGGCCTAAGTGAAAATTAGCAAGAGTGATTAATAATAATTCAATTTCATCCGCTCGACTGCGCACTGTCTTAGCCTGAATGGCCCAGAGAACCAATGACTGACAACGATAGACACCAATGGATCTACCTCTGGGTTAGTAAAATTGTATTTTTGTTCGATTATGATTTGGATTTGATATTTACTGTTCTTTTCATTAAGTAAAGTACACATCAACGATTTTACAGCTCCCACGCTTATCGGCAGAAACTGGGGAGAAGACTAAAACACTCCCAACATTCAAAGCAACATAAATAGGAGATACACAAGAGCATTTGTTTCTCATTTTTACGGACTATTCATAACGTTAGCGATCAGCAAGCGACGCCAGGGGCGACTTGGCGGACGGCCGGGCCTAATCTGGGCGAATCAGGAAACATCTCCAAATCTTGACCTCCGATCAAAAAAGTTGTGCCGATGTTAAATTAGGCAACAAAAACTGTGTAGGCGAGGGATGGAGGCTGTGGAACGAAAAGTAATTTTAAATTAAGAGATATAAGGTTTTGTGGTCAGATTTTCCAATAGGAGCGAAGATTTGTGTATTTTATAGCGAAGAAGGAGACTAGTGGGGTGAAAACTAGTTCCAGTGATGGGTTCAAGAAATTGGTTTGGGGACGCAGATACCAGGGAACTCTGTGTGTGGGTGTATCTTTAATTATTTCTGTTGCTCGGCAAGACATCATTGAATTGATGGAGGCATTATGAATTAACAGTCAAATGCTGAATGATTCGGCCTCTCCAATGTGTGAGGAGAGAGGACCCCAACCATCCAGTGTTGTGCACATTGAAATCCAAAATAGAAGGACTCAGTAATATTTGAAATGAAGTTAAGATCTAACAGTCTCGTGAAAGTAGTAAGATTTTCAAAAAAGGTGTGATAAATCTGTTCCTGTTAGGAGAACAGTACGCAGAACACAAGATTTTACAATTTTTTCTGTTCTGAGTAAATAGACAAGATTTATTTTGGCCTTATAGGAGCCAATATATTTAGCCAGAACATCGAAGATATAGAGATTCGTATTGGGCTGATTCTCTCAGAAGAACAGTGTTACAGGAGGGTATAGTAGTTATATTGCTTCATAGGCACATCAACAGGCTAAAGGCCACTTATCCAATGAACGGAGAATTACTTTAATACAGTTATACCTCTATGGACGTAATATGAAAAAAACACGAGTTTAAAAGATGAAATTACTACATGCCATTTGATTGGCTGAGGTCGTTAGACACATCGGTAGCAAATTAAGGTTTTAGGGCTAAGAGCTCTCTGAGAGGTGGTGTGGGTGTTCTTACAGAATTAATCGGATGCATGAAGTTTAGATTGCACAGAGCTACAAGGATGCTTACGTAAAGTGATAGTAAAGCCCGCGCCTGCGCAAACTCTGCCATCTTACATGCACCACCCAGGTCTTACATCACAACTAAACAACACGACAAAAACAACAGGGCGATAAAAAAAAAAAAACAAACAACGTGAAATATATATATTATATACTTGTATATATTATACTTATATATAATATATATATATTTATTATCTTTTATATTATATATATATTTGGCTTATATGCTATTTATCAGATTAGCTATATATTTATTACATGTCCTATAGTTATATAATATATATATATTATATTATAATATATATATACTGAGCTCTATCTTTTTTGAATTGAGTAATACATTTTAGTAAAAATTAGAGTCATATAATTGCGAAGCCTTTGGCTATTTTGCATGACTTTTATGGATCTAGTTGCCGAATAGGAAAGGGCAAATTCTTTTTTCTTGCATGTAGATCACAAAGCTAATGTTTCCGATTTTGTGATTTCTCTGAGCTATTTTGACCATTCTGGATGCAGAATGGGTTATGTTTGCAACTTTAAAACTGCTTTTTAAATAATAGTTTTTTTTGCCATCTTATTATTTAAAATTTAAAATATTTTAATACAAATTTAATTTAATTCTGGGTAAAAATAAAAAAAGAGAATTTAGTTAAATGCACTGATACTCATAGAGAATAAATTAATAAAATAATATTATAAAGATTCAAAAACTCAAGAAGTATAAATTCTTAGGCTAAGAAATTGATAATATACATATTTTAACTTATATTTTTACTTCTCTTTTTACTCCATATTGGCACCTTATCACCAATAAAAATTCTAAATACTAGGGAAGGGAGAATCATGAATGATATTCTTGTGCTCATTATCTCTTTCCTCTCCTTCCTCTCCTTCAAAAAGACATAAACAAACACCTACACACCATCCCTTGAGCCCACTGAGCTTCCTTAAGATCTCCCTTTTTATAAGGAATCAGAAGTCAAAATGTGCTTCACTATACTTCTTAGGGGTTAAGGCAAAAATGGTGAAATGCCTGATATAAAATTTGGGATTGGATAATTTAATTTTCCTGTGTTTTCGCTGTTCCCCTCTCCTGCACACAAGACTTTTTATTTTCCCCCTGTTTTCCCCCCCTGTTGTATAAAACACCTTGATATAATATATATATATAATATATATATATATATTATATATAATATTATTATATATAATATATTATATATTAATATATATATATTATATTATTATATTATATATATATATATATTATATATATATATAATTTTGCGGGCTTGAAACATTAATAATTGGGTAATTTAATTTTTTTATAAAAATCTATTTTGGTTTCCAATTTTGGGGGGCCCAAAAAACCCCTTGGGTTTTTAATAAAAACCCGGTGGGCTGGGCAATTTAAAAAAAAAAAAAAAAAAAACCCACCTGGGTTTTTTTGCAACCCTGATATATACTTGGTATATATATATATAATATATATTATATATATAACTTATAATATATAATATAATATTATAATATCATATATATATATAAATATATATATAATATATATATTATATATATAATATATATATTATATATATATATATATATATATATATATACAGTATAAAGATCCCAATAGTAATAATATTTTGGGATATATATATTATATATAATATATAATATTATATATATTAATAATATATATATATATATAATATATATATTATAATTATATATATATTATATAATATATATATATATTATATATATATATAAATTACACACATACATAAAAATATTTTCCATTTATATTATTATTCTTTACCATTCACGTAGGGCCTTTTCGCCTGTCTGTTGGAAACCAGCATTTCTTCCTTCTGGCCCGCCGAAAGCTACTCTTTATCCTAGAACACTCTAGAAAACATTTCTTTGCGCAATAGTTTCTGATGCCAGTCCCTTGAGTTATACACATCAGAGGAGGGTTCAACACCCTTTCAGTGGAACACATTCTTCTTCCATTTGGGCACGAAACTCGTTCTCCATCCAGAGCTCTCCAGAAGATGTGTTTCTGCCCGCATAAGGTCCATATGCTGGATCCACACAGGAGTTCTTCAGAAGCAAAAAAAAGTAAGGACCGGGTTGCCTATGCCCTGTCGCCTTAGAGAACTGTGCGAAGAAAGTCTTATATATATATATTTATATATATATTATATATATATATATATTAATTATTATATATAGATATATTAATATATAATAATAGATTATTATATATATATATAATATAGTATATATAGTATATTATATTTTTATTTATTTCTTCATATATCCTTGATTTCATATTCCCTGTATTTTTAATTTATTTGTATATATTATTATTATATAAAACATATTAGACATATTTTATACTGTATATTATATATAGTATATATTTATTATATAAATATATATTATATATATATATAAATATATATATATATTATAATAAATAAATATTATATATATATATATATATATATATATATTATATACATATATATAATATATATA
>JABUQX010125649.1:0-15000 GCA_015478945.1 Trachelipus rathkii
ACGAGTGATATTCAAGGAGGGAATTCATGGTTAGCTTTTCAGGCCACGAACCGTTGGCAAAGTCAATAAAGAACCCGCCCCCCCCCCACCCCTAAATCTTCTCTGTCCAGTCATTCAAGCAGAGACCCACGCAAACAAACACACACAAGTTCTTGAACACACAGCCCACCCAAAAAAACAACTGAATTGGGTTTTTTATTAAAAATTCTGCAACAACAACAACAACACACAACCACACCACACACACACACACACACACACACACACACACACACACACACACACACACACACACACTTATATATTATTGATAATGTGATATATATATATATGTATATTTATATATAATATATATTATATAAGATATATATAATAGCGGTATATATTATATATATATATATATATATATAGATATTTATAATCATATAATATTATATATTATAATATATATATATATATATATATATATTAAATATAAATTCCCTCCCCAGTCCCTTTACGTACTATGCATGTACAGTACTTTCCCACTTTGAAAGAGGTCCTCCCATTTTTCCTATCACAGCCCTTTGGGCAATCCGGTGCCTCTTCCCTAATGGGTCTTCAGTCCACCTCACACTTTTCCCCGTGGATGAGGGTACAGGATAAAAACCAATCCCTTTCGCAACTGACCGGGCCTCTAATTGTAGGGGACCCGAACCTCGACTAACCAGTGTAGGAGGCTGTCCTGCTCTTTGGTTTATAATCTTGGGCTCCACGTGAAGTTATTTAGGTTGCGTGTGGTTCACGGGTAGGAGTCAGCTTGGAGTTTGGGGAGAATGTTCCGAAGTTGTCTGGAAAATTGTGTGAGTCTGGTCTGTGACCTGTTGTGGGGAGAAGGACTACACTTCCTTATGAAATATTCGCCTTTTAAGCCCATCCTGTTATTACTTTTGTTTCATTTGTTTTATTGTTATACCTGATCATATATTGCGGAGAAGAAGTTTGTGATTTACTTTTCATGAAATTGCCTATTAATAATAATAAGTTAATTAAACTAAAGCGAGCACAACTACCATCTGTCGGGTTCCAGTCTGACCACACCTTGGTCCCTCCTACTCCTAGAACCAGTGAATTTCCTCAAAAAAAAAAAAAAAAAAAACAAAAAAAAAAAAAAAAAAAAAAAAGAAAGAAAAAAATAAAAAAAAATAAAAAAAAAAAAAAAAAAAAAAACAAAAAAAAAGAAAAAAAAAAAAAAAAAATAAAAAAAATTAAAAAATAAAAAAAAAAAAAAAAAAAAAAAAAAAAAAAAAAAAAAAAAAAGAAAAGATTTTCCAATACTTTTACTACACCTGAAATTCTTCTGCATAACCTCAGCGATTCGTCGCCTGGCATGCCCTCGACACCCCAGGTGCCCAAACGGTTGGGGCAATCCCGGAAAGGTGTCCCCCCGCCATAGTCTTTCTCATTTGTCTACTTAAAATGCTACTTCCTCTCCGGGACTGCCAGCTGACACATCATTCCCGATATATTACTTATTGCGATCCACTACCTCCACATCTCTTACTGAGCAAAGAACCATTATTCCTAGCGATGCGCTTGAAAAAGCTTTAGGAGTTGAAGACTCCCCCCCCCCAAGTCACATTAATGAAGAATGGGTCTCTTCCCGTTCAAGCTACTACCCGGAATCAAAGCTCTATCTTGTCATCCTTCACGTTTCCTGGAAACATTCCTCTTATTTTTACTCCTGATGAAAAAGAAACACATTTAAAGACACTATTTATTCTTTAGAACATAAAAACGAAGATATTACTGTCATTTTAAGAAATCTCCATCAGAAAAGATTTCCTGTTATAAACATTTACAGATTTCCCCTTCGTCGGGACTCGCCTGATACCCCAAATCCTCGTTTACTGATGACCTTTAGTACCACTTTTCCACTTTCAAAGGTGAAAGTAGGGTTTACAAGCTACAGTATTAGTACGTTTATTTCCCGATCCAGACGTTGCTTTAAATGTCAGTGGTATGGTCATCCCCGAAAATATTGTAGGAGACTGCATGGCATATGTCCAGTCTACGGAAAAGAATTTCACATTCCCTGTGAAACACACCACAATGCAAAAATTTTGGAAGACTCCACAGTTACTCTTTCTTAAAATGCCCGTCTCACTTGTTTGAACAGGAGGTTTTGGAGTTATGCGCCATACAAAAATTGAGCAGGAGAGATGCCATTCACCAGTTCAAAGACAAATATCCTACAAGACAAAGGCAATCTTATGCTACAACTGCAGCAGCCCCCCCCCTGCCTCCGCATGTTAATCCACCGACACAACATTCCAATAGAACTCTTCCCCCAAATCCTAGCAAAATTCATGCAGTTACTGTAACCTGCCCGCCTGTATTACCTATACTACCAACTTCTCAAATAGTCCAAAAGTAGCCCTTGATAAAATTTTCCGTTCAAAATGCAAGTTTTCAACTAATCAACAATGGAAACTGTGTCTGGTATCATGCTCCAACACAGAGCGGAAATAGCAGTTTCCTGCCAACAACCCTGTCCTATATCCTCCCGATGAGGTCGCCAAGCTCACGCGTAAGAGGCCTGTGTCTATGTCCTCTAATCGGTCTCCCACCATTATTCAAATTCCTGAATAAGATGTTCCTAAACACAAACATAAAATTAATCACCAAGCAAAAGATTATTCAGAAGAGACCTAGTCATGAGTCTATTCCTGAGACAATAACAATAACTACAATAAATTGTACAGAAACAATCACAGCTTTCGAACAACCTACCAAACAACCCTCTGATAGTTTGCTGGATTATTCCAGCTCTTCTGAATCCTCGTATAACTTTTCTTCCGAATTTCCTATCTAAGCAATCTTTGAAGGATTCTATGCCTTAGCAGGTGAAATAGATTATAGTTCCCAAAAAGAGCTTGAGGTGACAACCCACTCTCTTTCTAATGCTTCCATTGCGACTTGCCGAGAGAGGGTCAAGAGTGGAAGAATAACCGGATTGTACAAGGGCAATCAGCTTCGCAATCCGCTCCAAGTGTTCTGAATCTGCTTGTGGCATGAAAGGGGACCAGGCCTCTCATCTTAACTCAAATTGTCCAGTCTCCCAAAATCACCCACATGATGACTCACTGACAAAGTATTTGACTTTGTCAACCCAACAGATCCTAAATCGGATCTCAGTATCGCAACCCCAACTCTCATAAAGAGGTGACACTTTTCCGGTGTCACTCTCTCCCCATTTCATGAAAACAGCCCCATATTGCCCCACATTTCTTGATGCTGCTCGCTCTCGGTAGATTAACTGATATTGGCTCCATTCCTAAAACGATGGAACACACGGCTGGTTGCTCTGTGCCAACTGACCAAAACCAAGCTCGACAAAATAACATGGACTTGTTTAACTCAACTTACTTGATTCATACACTTCACTGCGCAATACTTCCACCAAACTACCAGATAAGATAAACGCGGGTGCGCGCCGCCCGCTCCCCCAGGAAGGCCGGTGTTTGAGGCCAAATCTCTTGTTGTACGACATATTCATTTACCATCAGATTATTGCTCCCTGCCTCGTCGGGAACCATGTTTGCAGGCATTTCTTCCCTCGCGACTCGGATGTGCTAGAACTCCTCCTCTGAACATTAACCTATAAGACGAATAGAGCACATTGTCTACAAAAAGAGCACCCCCATAAGTATTCGTAATGCAACAATAAAACGGCCACCTTCCTTCAATAGAATTGTCGTGGCTATACTCTAATTGTTGAATTTAAACTATAGGTTTAACCACTATATAGAACAGTATGCGCAGTGGACCTATAAGCGGAAAACTTCAAAACTATGTTATCGAGAAGCTTCTTCGAACCATCGGAATATAAATTGGCAGCAAATCTCTATAGAAAGAGGTGACAATGACATAGGAGGAGATCAGGAGAATAGCTCATTCAATGAATTTGGTCCATATTTTCATGTGCAGTCCCTCTTGCGGAGAACTATCTTCATGTCGGAGCGGCAGCACGAATTCCAACCTGATTGGATGAGGCGCGTTCTGTCAGCCCAAGGTCGTCTAAGTTCCTACTAGATCTTTTTGAATCTGAACGCTTTTTCCTCGGTATACTTAACACAGGTACTAACTACATATGATAACGTTTTAGAATACTCATCACTTTTCTTTCGATGTATAGATATTTCTCTTGCTAATACTCCTATGGATCGATTTACCTGATCGCTTTGATACTTATACGGCAGTGACCCATTACCCTAATAGCCTTGGAAATAGACTTGACAGCGCGAGGCAATGTTGTTTAAAAAGCCCTAATTCTAGCTGGCGTTATGACCGAGCGTAGTGAGCTCCTTTTCATCAGCCACACTATCCCACTTTGCTACCTACAAGCAAGCTGATTGTCAACCAGTTGATGATGGAGCCGTTTAATTCTCCAGCACGTTAATCAAAAAATCACAGGGCGCAGATCCTTGCTGATCTCACAGGGTAGGTGTTCGGGCAGACCGCCTTGTTGTCCGCAAGAGTGTGCGACAAGCTAAATCCGGGAGAGAGAAAAAAAAGGACCCGAACAGGCAGATACAAAGAACCCGGCATTATTTTTGGTAAAAGGCAGCATCGCTGACGAGATATGCGGTCGAAGTTAATGCGTCAAATGTTGGTAAGCAACACTTTAGAACTTATACTTCGACTGTCCAACTTCACAACCCCGCTTTCTTCAGTGTGGAAATTGTACAGAAAATACCTCGCTGCTCCAACAACTCTTTACCCACAGTCTTTCCTGTTATGGGCCTGATATAATCGATATGATCTCTGTTCCAGCAGCTGTTGCAGATGACTAAAAAAAATAAGTTTTGCTAGCCACTCGAGCTCTTCCCCCGCTTCCTGAAAGCCTTTTCAAAACTACACCACAAGAGAGCTTTTCAACAGCTAAATGGTGAAGGATAATACCTAAACCGTCTTTTTTACACTTGCATTTCAAACTGCAGTGGCGAAAAAGCAAAGACAAGTGCCTTTGCCAGACAATAATTTTGTATAGTTAATGCCATGTTCGATATTCACCCTTCTGCATCAGCATTCTTGCTGGATCTCCCCCAGAATCTGGATCGAATGCTCTTTTCATCTGTTTGGAACTACACATTGTTCCACTTCCCAAACCTGGGAAGGATCCGAAATTGGCGGACATCCAAAGACCATTTTCGCTGACTTGTCATACTTGGAAAAGTATGGAGAAAATGGTTTCAGGCAGCTTTCTTGCTGTTAGAGTCTCTAGGCTTTTTCAAACTTCCAGTTTGGTTTTCCGCAAAAATCACTCGACCACTGGATCCCTTGTTAAAAACTGGATCATGATATCCGGGAAAGCCTTCTCAAATGACGGGATGGCTCTTGGTATCTTTTTTGACTTAAAAAGCTTAAGACACAACGTGGAGAACTGGGGTTCTTCCTTAAACTGTCACTCTCTCGTAGTTGTCAGAGCAAGCTCACCTTTCTTATTGAATGCCTCTATCATTGAGGAAGAGAAAGTGAACAGAGCCATCCAGGTTTGTGCTTCTTCAGTTCTTATCAGGGCATCTTTAGTTTCTGGATGAGGGTGCTCGCAGGCAGATGTTCTAGTGTATTATTATTATGCTCATCTGATTCAGTATGCGACATCACGGTTCATTCCTTTATCTTAGCGACGGTTTAAGTTTTTTCTGGCCTATAGCTATCGACTTGGCTCATCATTGCCGTGCCAGGCATGCCATTTCTTGTAGGCAACTTCAACTGCTATTGAGAAGTATTTCCACCATGGGGTAACTACCATGGCTTCCACTTGCTACAACCACAAAACCTCAAGCACCTCAGCAGTACTTTTTAGGGAAAAAAAGGGAGTCGAAACCGTGCCAACCATTGCCTCCTGCAAATCCTTTAATCGGCTATAGATAGGTTTCCACGCTCTCATTCTGATAATATAAGAAATTTCTCAACCGGCCTCGTTCTAGATGACCACCTAACATACGCACTTCACATTAAACTTCTGAAAACAACTTGTCATCGCTTGCATGATCTGTTACATCATCTCACCTCAAAGTTTTGGGGTGCTAATCGCAAGTCCATTTTACGTCTCAATATAGCAATAATCCGATCAAAGTTGGATAATGTTGCGTTTAGTGGCGTAGTATATGGTCAGGACTCCCAACTACACACTATGTCAGATCCAATCCAAAAAGAGGCGCATGCCGTATCTCCAACTGGAGCCCTCCGATTCGTCCGCCCCGGTGTAGGCTTGAAGTTTTGAGATCCCGAGTGTGATGCATTCTCCTCTTCGAAAGGGAATACATCATGTGCACAAGATATCTTCGCTTTCAAACCCCAATAACGAGTGCTCTGACACCGATTCTGCGAGCTATCTGATCAGAGTTCTCTTGGTGGCCATTTGCAAACACAGTTTATAACATCCTTAACTTCCTCAACATTCTTTTGCAAAAGGTGCTGCCGTCTTTTTTCTTCTAAAATAATGAGCGGGTAGTGCATGTTGGTTTCCCTGCATTCCGTACGCATTCTAATCGTGATCCTGACCGTCTCTCTCGACAAATCTAGCCACCCCGCTGCCTTGTTAAAAGCATCATTCATGTCTCACTCCGCAATTCAAGGTGGATTTACATGTGTTTAGTGATAGCTCTGAAATTGGAAAGTGTGGGCGCGTCTGCTGTCTTTCCTGACCGCAATCTTTCCCTACCCTTCCCCCTCATGCTTCAATTTTTACAGCAGAATTAATGTCTATAATGATTGCCCTCTCTCGAATTTTATTCCTTAACCAAGACTAGTCTTGTCATTTATTCAGATTCACTCAGCGCCTTCCAGGACTTTAAAGCCCAATATTCTTAAAGCACAATGGTATCTGCTGTACGAATTCATCATTTCTTCGGCTGGTTCCGCTCTTGTAAGGAACAAATTACACTATGTTGGTACCTTTCTCACGTATGGGTAACTGGCAACGAAATCGCGGACAGAGACCAAAATGGCCGCCTCCTCTTTCCAGAGCTGTTCTAGGTATCTCCTGGATGCCATTTGATAAGGTCGCCTCCCATCAACTGATTATTATCCTGCTCTCCAACAAAGTTTTCCAGTCTTACTGCAGGAGTTGCTGGGCGAGTGATCAGCGAGGGGTGAAACTTTGGCGAGTGGTCTTTCTCTCGCCGACCAAAGCGCTTGCACAGTGATACTTGCGCGCCTCCACATTGACCACATCAATATCACTCACAGCCAATACATGTCACGGGATGCCTCTCGTCGCCATTACTGCAAACTTTGCCGTCGCAATCCCGCAATGCTGATTCCACGCATATCTTACAATTGATTTGCTATCAACTAGAGCCCATTCGCAGTCTGCATTTCTTGTACTCTTTGGCCATAACACCTTCCTAAAAAGGTTATCCCATATTTATCCGATTTCTCCCACTCTAACAGTAATATGTCTCTCTTTCTCAAGAACTGAATGTTCACAACATAATTTTACATTATATTATGGACAACGTATAATAAATGTAAGGACAATCTCTTGTATTAATGTTTGTTGACTATCCATTAAAGGGTTTGTCGAGTATTGGCGACAGTTGCTAGAAAGGTATGAGCCAAGACCGTGCACGCGCACGGAGTTGATTATTCAACCCTATGAGACCGCTTTCCTTGTAGGCCGTGCTGGGTCCTGTACATAAACAAACCAGAAATTTGAACCCAGAAATGTTGGCAGAACATGGAAGCAAAGATATAAGATAGCAGTAAGAGGGGAGTAAGATATTGAGAATAAGTGGAAGGAAGAATGAAAGAGTGGGAAACATAACACCAAGAAATGGGAATAGTAAAGGTTAGGGAAAGGGGCACTTAATTTACTTTTAATGTTTAGTGGGGGTAGAGTAGGCTGACTAAAGTTAAAAAAGAAGAAAGAGAGATTGAGCCAAGAATCATTAGATATTACAGAAAGTCACTTCCATAAACATTTTAGATACCTGTAAAAGGTAGGTATCAAATGACAAACAGAACTCTTCCACACAGAAAAAGGCTCGAATTTGAAAAGTAATAACTATATATTTTATTTTATTTTAATGCAAAAATAAAAAAATCGAGGGAAGAAGAAGTTATTTTTTATTTTGCAGTATTAGAAAAAGTTATAAAATTAATAATTACAATTTACAGGCATAAAGGTAATATAGTATAAGCTAGACTTAACTAGCGTACTAATAGTTATATGATATAGTATGAGTGATAGGTGATATTCTAGCTGAATGATATAGTAGTATATAATATATATATATATATATATATATATGAGACGTAAGGTAAGTGGACTCGTCGAGTGATGTATTAAATGGAGCTTAACTATATAGACAGGTCGGGGAAGATTAAGTAAACAGATAGAACCCTTCTATATAAGAACATCTCGAATGCAATTTGTATAAGATGTTGAGATTTTGGCAATGTCTACTTTCATTTTCAATCCAAACTATCAGTAATAAAATATTAATTATATGATTATTACACCTTATATAATATAGATTATATATATATATATATATAATATAGTATAATTATATATATATATTGATATATTATAGTATATATAGTATATATATATATACTATATATATATATATATTATATATATATAGTAATATAGTAAGATATAATATTATATAATATATAGTGAAGATATTATGAGTATAGTCATATTATTTATATACGTATATATATATGAGGTAATAGATGGATATAGTACGATTGTAGTATATGAAAAGATATTATATATATATATATATTATATACAATATATATATATTATATAGTATCTATATATATATATTATATATAATAAGATATAATATAATATAATAATAGGTAATATTAATAATAATGGAGATGTAAAGTAGTTATATATTGATATATATATATATGTCAGTATATATATATAGGTGTGCACTATGTTGTTTATGTGTAGTAAAGCGTATATAAAATATAATTTATTAATATACATTATATATATATAATGAATTGTATATATTGAGGGGAGTTGAGTTCTATCTTTAAAGTTCTTTTTAAATCAGATAAGTGCGCTTTCAGGTTCGCAAAATAATCATGATATAAGATGAGTATTAGTTATTGAGAACACCATTCATAATACAAGGGCTAATAATAAAATAATCATAATCATGAATATAATAAATTATAAACAATAAGAACCCATAAAACATAACTATAAAAATAATAATTAATAATTAATATAATATATTAATAATAATAATGATAAATGAAACCTAAATATTATTGTTATCCAAAATTTAACATAGAAAACCTTATTCAAAGAAAACTATATAAAGCATCGTATCCTTAACAAAAATGTATTTGGAAACACTCAGCCTTCCTTTTTATTTACTTTCATTAAAACCTATCAATTTTAGAAAGAATGAAATGAGAGAGAGAGAGCCAAGCCAAATTTTAGGTCTGAGAAAGACGGTTCGTATTGGCAACTCTTCTTTGGCTCTGAAATAGGAAATGGAAGCCAGATGGAAATAATATTTCCCTTTTTCAGGTCGTCTAAAAGAGAGCAATTCAATTTATATGTAAACTTGCTCAACTGCAGTCAGCATAATTTAGTTGACTATGAGATGAGTTTTTGTTCTCGACTATCCTCCTAAAGCTAATCTTCCTGTCCATTTGCTATAAATGAGTTATTTTAGATAATAGTTAAAAATTTTTATTTATGAGGAGTTCCGAATGATAATAGGCCTATATCTCTATTTAACCTATAAGAGTTCTAAGATCTTTAGTGGTCAATAACTGATTTACTTACATTTGAGGTCCTATTTATTGAAATAGTAAATATATTTTTATACCATTTTCAAAATTAAGTTATTAAAATCTTTGTATAGTTAAATTATTTATTTTACATTAGTTATTATTTATTAGAGTTATAAATTAAAATATAACTAAATACAAATACCCTATAGACCTAATAATATGGCAATATTGCACAGGTTGAGTTGTGATATTAGTATGGCAGAACGCTCGAGCTGACAGCTGAGCTCGCTCCAAATGCGCGTTAGTAAGTACGCGAGCGGATTGACCCGTGTATAAGATCAAACTCCATTATATATCCGGCGGCCGTGAGTAAGTTATTGTAGTGACCTTAATAATAAATAATATAAGTATAACTTATATTAAGACATATATAACCTATAGGTTGATCATATTAATATAGGGAATTATAATACTTATAATATATTATCAATATCTTTTTTATTTGGTTGAGGAAAATTATGAGTTGTTATTTCTACATGTTCTGCAATCAAATGAAATAAATTTCTTACAGATAAGCTATTATCATAACCATGGCCGGATTTCGTATTTTATATTATTATATTTTTTTTTTATGCTCTATCTTATAGTTAATATAAAAGGCCTATATACTATTTGGTAAATTACTCTTCATCTCTCTCTCTCTCAATACTCTATATCTCTCGTATTCCTTTACTATCTATTATCTCAATTTATGCTCTTACTCAAATATCTTATACTCTATTCACTACTAATATATACAATTCACAATCATCTCTCTATATTATCTCATCACCTATCTCATTACTATACTATATCCTATCTCATTACATATATCTCAATCTCACTATACAAGCTATATCTCTCCTCATCTCTCTCTCTCTCTCAGATATATAATATATATAATATATATACTATATCTATATATATATATATTATAGAGGCTACTATTATACCCTCCTATCATATATATCATATACTATATCCTTATAATCTATATATATATTATAATATTATATATAATATCATATATATATAATATTATAGTATATTACTATAATATATATCATACTATAATATATATATATTATTAATATATATAATATTATATATATATATATATATTAACTATATATAATATATAATAATATATATAATAATAGAATATAAAATGATTAATAACGATAATACAATGTAGAAGTATAACTTGCAAAAAATTAATTAGAGATACGAATTAAAATTTCTTCATGTAATGAGGAAAACATGAACAACTTATACATTGCCTCTTCGAATATAGATATCATATAATTATATTAACACACTTATAAATATTTGGATGCGTAAATCATCCGGGGATATTTATAGTTTTACAGGTATAATTTGACTACTTTCAAGCAACCTCTAATGAGCATATATATATATAATACTATATATATAGCAAATATATAGAGATTAAAAAAAAATTATTATTGTATATATATATTTTTTACATTTAATATAATCTATTAATATATATTATATATATATATTATCATATTATATATATTATATTATCATAGTATATTACATAATATATAATATATAGGTATAAATAATGATTAATATTAAAATAGCCTATACATCAACGGAACGGGTAACTCTACTATAGAGTGCTCGAAAAAATTTATCTACAGTAGCCTCTATGTACTAAATAAATTAGACCGTTATTATATATAGGGTCGAAACTGGAAATGAAAAAAATAGAAAATAAATAAAAATAAAAATTAAAGACGAAATTCATAATAAAGTTGAGACTCAGAAAATAAGAAACTAAAAGTACGAGTGAGCTTTTTTTTTTTTAGAGATCACACTGGTAATTCTTCAATAAGCCTGCTTTATTTAATGTTTAGAGATAGGGGTATCTATTTATTCCTGATTTAGAAGTATAATAATAGATATAACCTAATTGAAGTCAAAGATGAGATATTAAGAGAGTTTCAAATCCACCATCCAGTTGTTCAGAATCATAAATCACTCCGAACCGAGATCGCAAGGGAGTTTCCAGGGGTTCTTTGCGCACTTACGACTGAGAAGATTATAATCTATGGTGTGGAGGCCTACTTAAATCACTGTCTCTACCCCACTAAAAACAAACATGAGTAAGGGATCTATGTGAACCTTCGCTCTTCATTAATGGTTATTATTTGATTGATTAGCGCGGGGGTTATCCTTTTCCTCTCTTCTTCCCATACAGATATTAATTCATGTTAAGGTGTTATTAGAAACGTCCGCCCACACCATGTGTTTAGTCTCTCGGACATACAGGACTATACCTAGAGCCTACATTACGCGAACACACCTTTAAGCTCGTTATAAACCAGTTAACACCAAACAATGTAATTTATTGGTACAACCTATGCACAATGTATCATTATATATCCACTGTGGTCGCACGATGAAGAAATTATATCAGAGCTATGATTTGAAAAAACAATAAAAAAAAAAATTTATAAATAAAGAATTATAACGATAAGAGAAGAGTTGCCATATATTGTGAGCCAGACTCTTATCGAGTACTTCTATTTATAGGGTGAAGATCCAGTTTTAAGTAAAAATAAAGACTAGAGCGGACCTTGTTGTTTTACAATTATTTATTCATCTTCGCCACTTGTTTGCCGAGGGTCTCACTGATTCCCGTGTGGGCGTTAAGTAACTTTGTCCATAATAATATTATATATAGTTATATATATATATATATAAAAATACTTTTATATAGTAGGTATATTTTCACACACATTCTTCTCGTTAAAAATTTAATATTAGACATGTTGTTGTATAAGTGTTGCACTAATCTAATAATTGGTTACTTGACATTTTTGAATAACATGACTATTATTCAATATGAACGGCTTTTTTTTTTTTCATTAATAATAAATATCATAAAGATTTCATTTTATTATATATATAGAATGGCTATTTATAATTTTTTTAATATTATAATTTCCTATAAAAAAATTAAAGAATAAAAAATTAATAATATGTATGCTCCTAGTTTGCTTAGTTAGGTCATAAAAATGGTGGCTTTGCGCTCATAAGATATGCAACCTAAAAAGGGCCACAGAGCCGCCTCACCAGATCATATTATATATATATATTATATATATATTTATATATTATATATATATAATATATATTCATATATATAATACTTTAATATATATATATATTATATAATATATTACTTAATTACATAATATAATTATATTAATATAATATATATATATATATATATATAATTAATAATTAATATATATATGATATTATATATATATATATAGTAATTAATCATATTGGCTTATGTTCGGTTTATCTTTTATTTCATGTGTTTTAGCTAGGTAAATTTTTTTAAATCCTACGTTCTATCGAATACAATAATGCATAAAGCTAGAGCTCGACATATGGTAGTCAAGACATACGGTTGTTTTTTAAGCAATGTAAAGTGGAATAAATAAGTATAAATAAAGAGAATAATAGAGATTACGTGGTATAAATGAGGTAGTAAAGTGAAGTACTCGTTTGACGGTAAGGTCGAATAGACGTTGAATTATTTAGGTTAGTTTACATAGATTTAAATAAATACTAGGAATTATACCGATTAGATTTTTTTAAAGTTGTTGAAGATGTTCTCTTGTCACTTCTGCGTGTCTTGAGGGTCTTTGAAGCAAGGGTAAGAGAGTTACTTTACAAGAAATTGTTATAGATAAAAGTCATGATTGGAATTACCATAGAGTAAATTATGGCCAATCGAGTGTATGGGATTAAAAATATAAGTAAAACCAAATAAAATAAAAAAAAAAAAAAAAAAAAAAAAAAAAAAAAAAGACAAAAAATAAAAAAAAAATATTGAAGTGGTTTGAACATAAACGACATCATATATACTTATATATATATATACTATATATATTGGAAATCGTATATTATATATAGTAATTTTACATCGTTAATAAGTATACAAAATTCGGATTAACTAACTATATATTAATAAATATATATATATATATATATTACATATTTTTTTGTCTTTGGGGCCAAACACTGTAATTGGATTTCCTATTTTTGCCCTTATAGGACCTAAGAAAAGTACTTAAATTGGCTAGCATATTCTCCTCCAAAACTTTTGATTTTGTGGGACTCAAGGTATTAGTAAATGTAGCTTTACCTCAACATAATGTCTCAGTACGGAGTTCTCACATAGGTCTAACGGCGCTAATTTTTTTCTCTTCTCACGAAAAATATATACCTAACGGATCCACAGATATTCGATAAATTAAAAAATCAAATGGTTAGTGATTGATATACGTACGCATGCCATAAATAGAGACACTTAGTATTCGGAGTTTATTATCTTAATAAGAGTTGTATAACCAGTCTCTTCTTGTTGGTAGAAGGGGTGTGTCACAATCGGATACCTTAAACTCGAAGTTTGCATAGACAATTCGTTGAGTGCATATATGAAAAATCTACTCACGTTGCACCGAACATTGCGTGTTTATTATGAACAACATGTTTTTAAATTTGATATTGGCAGGAATTTAAATGCAGGCAAGCTGCAATAGCACATTTGTTGCATCAAAGTAGCCTTAATTTTTAAAATGTAATTTAATATTAACAATACTCAAATATTATTATTTCAAGAGGAACTATTATTCTCTTTAATGACATGTACCGTGTTTAATAAAATATTTGTTGCTTAGAAGTGAAGAAACAGAATGTAAATAAATCCGTGAAGTATATACTATGTTTTTTATTTATTAGTTTAGTATTATTATTATAATAATTACAGTACTACTATAAATATAAAGTAATAATCTATAGTAGATATATATAATAGAGCTACTACTATTAGTATTATATATATTAGTATATATATAATAATATATATATAGTATAGTATATATATATAGCTATATACTGTTATATATATTACGTCATTGTGACTCTAAGCTCAGTACATAGGTGAGTGGAACAAATATTCCATTAAGAGCTGTACGGGACCCTGAGTTCTTGTGGGATTTTTCTATAATCCATTAGGTTCAGGGCCTAGTTGGGGGCTTTCATAACTCCATTAGGTTAAGGGTAGTTGTGGTAATTTTAAGTCTGTGTTATAAAATAAGTTTTGTTTTAGGTAGACAAGGTGTACTGATAATAATATTACAT
>JABUQX010125650.1:0-2500 GCA_015478945.1 Trachelipus rathkii
ATAGTATATATATATATATATAGAGATATAAAGAGTATATTAGGGGTGTAATCCGAAATTTGTGTTCCGGCTGGAAACTGGAATAGCCGGAATCACAAAAAATTCCGGCTCGGAACTGGAATTTCTAGAACTTTCCTTTTTAACTTTATAAAGAAATGTAAAAAAAAATATATTTTATATAACTTTCAACATAAAATCTTATATTTAGTACAACGCCACTTCATGAACATATGGAAAATCATCATTGAAGAGAATATCTGGAAGTCCAAAAATTTTAATAGTAAAAGGGAGAGTCTTGTATTTTCTAGAACAGGGGAAACCACAAAAGAGCAATAGATCCAAGCCGTGAAAAATTTCTCCCTAAAAAAGATTTGGCATATCAATGACCCCAAATCACAGAAAATAATGAATTTTATTGCAATGAGTAACCAGCCATTCACAGTCACAGAAGAGAAGGGATTCATAGAACTTATTGTCCATCTTCAACCAAAATATCTTATTCCTAGTAGAAAATATTTTGTAGGGAAAATTCATACAGGAAATTGAGATCAGCAGTATTCGAGAAGTTATCTAAGGATGATCAGATATAATTTACTACAGATATATAGAGAGCTAAATAATTCAACGACTCATTTACTTTTAATTGCACTCTGCTTACCAGCGAGTTTGAATAAATGACTGTACCTACATTGAAAGTATTCCCATAAGCCTCATTGGAATTAAAATCACTATGAGTTTTGAAATTACGATGAATAATTGGGAAATTCCTCCTAACAATCCATTTGATCCTTCGAGATGGAGCATATAACATGAAACTTGGAACTGATTTAGCAGGATACACAAGTTTTTCTTGTTTTATTCATAAACTTCAATTTATTAAAGATGCCTTATTTTCTCAAAGAACAGTGTGATTTAATTAAGAAATGTAGGAATATTTGTACACATTTCAATCATTCCAGTTTTTGAGCTGTAATTAACTTAAAAGAATACAAAGAGACTTGGATCCACATCTTGCAAGCCCACTTATGCCAATTCAAGATGTTAATACAAGGTGGAATAGCACATATTTGATTCTAGAAAGAATTGAATGTTTGAAAAGACCTCTGCAAGTTTATATTATAGAACAATCAATCATTTAAGCTTTGACTGCTAATAAATGACAAATACTTGAAAAAATTCTAAGAGTTTTGCAACCATTTCTCATGGTTACGGAAACTATAAGGCAAAATCAATTATATCATCAATTATTCTACATATTTGAGCTCTCCAGCATATCTCTCAAACTCTGAGGATGACAGCAGAGAATAAAGAAGAGCTGAGGAAGGCATTAGAGTTTAGATTTATGAATAAAAAGGAAGAGAAAGGATCAATAGGCATATATCAAAACAAGATAATTGTTTTAAATACTGTAGTAGACCCAAGATACTAACTGACTTTATTTTCTAATGAAATAAGAGAAGAGAGTTGAGTAGAAAATGGATGCTTGAAGAAATATGCAAATAATTGAAGGTAGAAAGTGATAATAGTAGTAGCAGTGCAGAAGAAGGTTCAGGCGATGAGTCATTTTCAGAAACGAGCATTATCTACAATAAACTTAGATTTGTCAAGTACCTCAAAATCATCAGGAGCATTAAGAAAAGAAATTACTGCAAAGTTACTTAGTTTTTATAAGTTTGAAGAAAGTGAAAGTGACAGCGAGTCAGTTAGTGTAAAAAGGAAAAAAGAAAAATCAGTGGCTCTTCAAAAGGTGAAATTCTTAAAGAAATTGAAATTTTTTTTACCAGAAAAATCAATTTCTAATCTGGGAAAAGAAGAATTCCTTAATTGGTGGAAAGTGAACAAAGCTAAATTCCCAAATATAGCAGTACTAGCCCAAACATTACTCTCCTTTCCAGTCTCCTCCATATATTCAGAGAAATTATTTTCATTTTCAAAAGCAGGAAATATTTTTGAGGAAAAACGTTTAAAAATATTGCCCAATACTGATGAACAGTTTTTCTTTTACTTCACCACAATTCAGCAATATTTTCAAAAGTGTTTAAGGAAAGTTAATTAAGGAAAGTAATTCCGGTTCCGGCCGGAATTTTTCAAAATTCCGGCCGGAACCGGAACCGGAAAAAAATGTCAAATTCCGGCCGGAATTCCGGCCGGACCGGAATTCCGGTACACCTCTAATATATATATATATATATATATATATATATATATATATATATATATATTATATATATCACAACAATAAAAAAGATAAGTTATATATATATATATATATATATATATATATATATATATATATATATATATATATAGTCGCTTTAAAATAAAGTAGGTAACAAATTATATATATATATATATATATATATATATATATATATATATATATATATATATATATATATATATATATATATATATATATATATATATATATATATATATATATATATATATATATATATATATATATATATATATATATTGAAAATAATAAATAAAAATC
>JABUQX010125650.1:5000-7500 GCA_015478945.1 Trachelipus rathkii
ATTATTATTATTATTTATTATTATTATTATTATTATTATTATTATTATTATTATTATTATTATTATTATTATTATTATTATTATTATTATTATTATTACTATTATTATTATTATTATTATTATTATTTTATTATTATTATTATTATTGTGATTAATGTTATTAATTATTATATTATTATTAATATGATGACGACTATTATTATTATTATTATTATTATTATTATTATTATTATTATTATTTTATTATTATTATTATTATTATTATTATTATTATTATTATTATTATTATTATTATTATTATTATTATTATTATTATTATTATTATTATTATTATTATTATTATTATTATTATTATTATTATTATTATTATTATTATTATTAGTATTATTATTATTATTATTATTATTATTATTATTATTAATATTATTATTATTATTATTATTATTATTATATTATTATTATTATTATTATTGTTATTATTAATTTAATTATTAATTTGATTAATATTCTAATCTGGAATCTTTTAATTAACTCTATAAACTGGAAATGTATTTTATCTCAATCTACACTGAAAAATGTTGAAAAAGCAAATTGAATAAACAACAACATTATTATATATTTATTATTAAAAATGTAAATATAAATTTTGAAATTATGCCTTACATTGATGTTATTGATATATCGTTTATTTATTCGTTTTCTGTTCATAAATAGTTTTCGAATATCGATATATAGATATATTTAAACACATTTAAATCCATAGAAGGATGTTTGGAACCTCTGCTGGGGGCTACACGGCATTCTGCTGAGGTGCTCCTGGGTTACAGGAGCAACCAACAAAAGTCAAGCATTACCGACATGGGCACAACAGGCTTGTGCGACAAATTGGCAGTAATAAGACGTGGAAAAATTTTGCTCGCAGCAGGAATCGAACCATCGACAACAGCGTCGCCGTTAGACAATGTAGAGGAGGATATACCACTAGACCGATCCTCCTCCCCAAAAAAGAAGGCATCTCCGAACAGTTTTCAAGTCTCCTGCTTCGTTATCACTGCTTTGAAACTCGGTACTTATTTAAATCCATAGAAGGGTTCTTGGAACCCCTGCTAGGGCTACACGGCATTCTTCTGGGGCTTTCCTGTGTTACAGGAGCAACCAACCAAAGTCAAGCAACACCGACATGGACACAACAGGCATGTTGCAAGAAATTAGCAATAATATCCAAGTAGGAGACTTGAAAACTGATTACTCTTTTAGGTCATCAAGATTGACAACTATTTCAATAGAAAAATTTTAAAGAATTTCCCAGTAAGAAAATGGACAAAACTAATACAAATCTGCAAAACAAGGTGGGTTTAAAGTTACGACTTACAGAAGTTTTAAAATAATTGTTGAAGCTTTTTAGAGGAGCTTGAGGTGAATCGAGATATTGAATCTTCTTCAAAAACCTTAAATCTTTCGAAATCTGTAATCATGAGCGAATTGGTTTTAAGTTTAAGTATGGCTTCAACTTTATTATCCTTCATTCTTCCACTACATATATCTCTTAATCGTATTAAAAATATGATGTTTGATTTGAAAGATTTCAGTGCAACATTGACGAAAAATTTTCAAGCATTTTGGAAGTTGCAACAGAACCTCTGTTTACTGTTAACGAAGAAATGAGAATGCCGCTTGTCAGAATCAGTGAACAATGAAAGGACATAAAACAATTGCAATTTTTTCTTGATAATTTTCAAACCAGTTAGAGAGTAAGTTTGTAAGCCATAGACCCCATATTTACTAATCATAGAATATTCATTCCATCGATATCTGTTTAAAATTTGAAGTGTTTTTTTAAATAAATTTGAATTATACTCTCACATTTTGATTGTTAAGGAGTTTAGCATCTGTCTAGCTCATAAAGTGAACTTCAAAAAGATATTTCTCTACTATGAACAGATTCAAAACAGTTATTCATAACTACAGCAACTGTTCATCATAACTACATCAACTGTTCATCATAACTACATCAACTGTTCATCATAACTACATCAACTGTTCATCATAATAAAATCAGTTTGTTGTTAAGAGAGTTAAAAAAAAGAAAAAAAAATATATATATATATATATATATATATATATATATATATATATATATATATATATATATATATATATATATATATGTATATATATGAATTGTTTTCATTAGATATATTATTATATATTATGTATATATATACATATTATCCATAATTTATTCATAAGTATATATTATTATTATTATTATTATTATTGTTATATATTATTATGTTATATATATATATATATTATATTATATTATTATTATTATTATATTATTATATATATATACTTTTATTGAAATGCACATGTGAGTTTAGTTACAATATAAATTTAGATATATTTTTTAATTACATATATTTTATATATATATATGTTATATATATATAGGCATATATTTTCTTGTTATTATTATTGTTATTATATTATTTATTAT
>JABUQX010125650.1:27500-30000 GCA_015478945.1 Trachelipus rathkii
ATATAGAGAATATATATATATATATATATATATATATATATATATATATATATATATATATATATATATAATGTGTGAAGTGAAGGAATGACAAGTCATGCAAAATATCTTCAACGGAGTATGTATACAACTAAATACTTCTGAAAAATTGTTTATTTTAAGTTAATGCAAATAGCATGTAACTAAAACACAAACACACACACACACATACACCCTTACACACACACCTACACATACACAGACTGCGCTAGCTAAAAGAAAAGGATAAACATACTAGAAATGACCTGTGCTATTTGTAAAGCCGAGGTCACTGCAAAAATTGTCAGCATTTGGAAAGGACTTTAATAAGAAAATAAAAAGAAAAAACATAAAATTAATTATTTTATTTAATTATCAAATAATTATGATGGTGGGAATAATAATAATAATAATAATAATAATAATAATAATAATAATAATAATAATAATAATAATAATAATAATAATAATAATAATAATAATAATAATAATAAATAATAGTATAATAATAATAATAATATAATAATAGAATAATAATAATATAATAAATAATGAATAATAATATAATAATAATAATAGATAATAATAATAATAAATAATAATAATAGATTAATAATATAATAATATAATAAAAATAATAATATAATAATAATAATAATAATAATATAATAATAATAATAATAATAATAATGATTATAAGTAATAATTTCTTCATTTAAACAGATCTTATAGTTTTGAATAAGTATGTTTTTAACGTTTCTCTATAAAAATGTATATATGTATATATAATATATATATATATATAATTATATGATACAGAAATTTAAATTTTTATGCTTTACAAACTGCAGAATATGCTGAGTGTCCTCTCTCTCTCTCTCTCTCTCTCTCTCTCTCTCTCTCTCTCTCTCCTTCTTCCTCTCTCTCTCTCTCTCTCTATTTCATCCTATCTATTAATCTGATCTAGTCTATCTATCTAATCTATCTATCTATCTATCTATCTATATCTATCAATTTTATCTGTTTTCTATCTGTCTCTATCTGTATGTCTCTGTTTCTGTCTTAGTCTCAATCTGTCTTGTCTCTGTCTCCGTCTCTCGTCCCGTCTCCGTCTCCTGTCTTCGCTGCCGTCTCTCTCTGCTATCTCTCTCTCTCTCCTCTCTCATCTCTCCTCTCTCCTCTCCTCGTCTTCTCTTCGCTCTCTCTCCTCTCTCTCTCTCTCTCAATGACCAATCATTTAATCTTCATAAATAAGATACATTTAATACATATAAATAGGCTTGTGAAGAGGGCCATAAATCTTGTGGCGGTAATAAAAGAACAATAAAAGGCAGTGGCAATTTATTGAAGGAAAATATATGTAGATCTTTTGCCACTGAGTCGAAGTTCAATCAAAATAAATCGGCCACAACTTATACATCTTGAACGATAAACGAAATTCATCAGACACCATGTGGCCGTTTATGACCAAGTTTTTGGGTAAGCTGATAAGAGGAGGGGGAGGCAGAACTCGGAAATGATTAAAGGAGTGATAATGCAGGAGAGGAAAGAAAGGACATGATGATGATGAGGAGGATGAGGAGGAGGATGAGGAAATAAAAGAAAATGAAAAAATGATTATGGAAGATGAGTTAAAGGAAAGATATGATAAATGAAGGGAGAAAATAAAACGACGAAAGATGAATAAGTAATAAAAGGAAGAAGGAGAAAAAGAAGTAAAGAAGGAAAAAAAAGAAAGGAGAAAGGAAAATTTCAAATAAAAAAATTGAAGAGCCAAGAGATAAAAGGAGAAAAAGAAAAAGAAATAGAAAGAGAAAAGAAGGAAAAGGATGAAAAAAAAAAAAGAAAAGAAAAATATGGTTTAATATCTTGACATTTTTAAGAACAATGAAAAGAAAAAAAACAATGTTGTCAAGTAATAATACTCTTATGTTAAAATGGAATAAAAATAAAGTAAAGAATATTTTTCTCAGTTTAAATACAATAAAGAGTAAAAATATTAGAAAAGCTCCTTTTCAATATTATTAAAATATTTTTTTTTCCTTTCTGTAAAAGAATAAAACAAAAAAAAAAAATTAAAATATTTTTTAAAGAAATAGGAAAAAGGTTAAAAATTTCAAGAAACATAAGATAAAGACTATTAAAATAGAAAGAAAATAATTAAAAAAGAGTGATAAAATATAATAAAAAAAAAAAAAACCAGAGTGAAATAATGAAGAAAAAAAATAGGAAAAAGAAAACAATTTTGGAAACATTGCTGAAACAAAAAAACAAAACAAAAACAAAACAAATAAAAACCCGTGTTAAAATATAAAGAAAAAAAAAAGAATAAAAATATAAACGAAATTTATATATGTAGTATTCATTTCAATACTCGCATTCACAGGAATTTATTTTTCGAATATTTTTGAACATAATAAATTTATCAATGATTGTATTCTTTCAACACATAAATCAGTAAAGTCGAAATTTAAATATTTTA
>JABUQX010125650.1:32500-35212 GCA_015478945.1 Trachelipus rathkii
CTTTATTTTTAATATCGCACAGCACTTGGACACCGGAATTGTATGCCGCATCAAAATGAGTTCACCACGCACCGCATCGCACCGCACCGCAACAAACCTCTATATTTCAGTGCACACCACGCTGCACACCTCGCAATACCTATATACTTTTAAATCGCACCGCATCGGGACACATCGGGACGCAATTGCGTGCCGCAACAAGATGAGCTCATTTCGCATCGCACAGCACCGCACCGCATCGCACCGCACCGCAACGCACCCGGCTTTCCGACAAAACCCAATTTAATTCTATTAAATATGATATTCAGTTATATATTATAGGTTAAGAATTAAAAAAATAAATGGTCATTCATTATGAAATGAAATTCATTAGACGTAATCCCTCCAAAAATTTATTTTAAAAAAATTATAAAGAAACTTTTCATTTTTCATACATTATTTACTTAAAGTGTTATGTAATGTATGTATGTATGTAATGTTGTGAATGTAATCTTGCTTCGGAAATGTTGGTAAATGTAATGTTTAGTGTAGTATGTATGTAATGTATGTATGTAATGTATGTATGTATGTATGTATGTATGAGTCAAATTTTATGTTAACCTGTGTAACAACTTACTCGCGCTGCGCGCGATTGTTGTATTTGTATATAATGTAAATATAACCATAGAACGATTACCGGCAATAGATTAAAACTTTATTAACATAGTCTTTTTTATGTGAAGGGAAATTGAGAAATTTTTAAAAAAAAATTTTCCCTCAAATGAAATAATTCTCAGATAGCATTAAAAACCATTCCGATTTCTAATTGTTTTATTGCTTCCTGGTTTAATAAAGGACCGAAACTACAACATTAATCATAGATGAGTTGGTGGAGAAGAAGGAAGAATACAAATCCTGGATGAAAAAAAAACATAAGAAAACAAGAAATTCTTGAATGCAACGTCCCTACGATGAGCAGCACGAGAACAAGCATCATTAAGCGAAGGTTTATTAATTTTAATCGAAAGGAAAAGGAAATGAAATGTACGCCTTCATGCCAGAGAAAATCACCTGCAAATACGGACTCTGCCCTAACTGAAGAACTCTTCCAGAAGAAACAATTTTCATCCAAAGGAAATCAAAGAAGTAAGAACCGCAAGTCCAACCATTTTGCGGTAAGAAAGTGTCAAAGACGCTTCCTATTCATAAACGGAAACCTCTCTTCGGAAAGAGTTGAAGAGACATAACAAAGATGAAAATGTAAGAAGAAGCACGGAAATGTCCGTAACCGGAAAGAGATTAATATCATAAAAAGAAGGAGTGCAAGTTAAGAAGTTAAGAAAATGTCTTCAAGTGTTAGATTCATCAACTCTTGGCGATCAGGGAAAGAAATAGGCAGCTGCCCTGATCAAGGTAGTTCTAGACAGAAACATAGAAGGTAAGTTACCAGCTGTGACTTAAGAACTAGAGACATTCCATTGCCAGTAGTGAACATTAAAAACACCCAAAATTATACTTTCAGAGAAAGCAGAGGAAGAGAGAATGAGCTCTGTTTTAGAGTTTAGATATTATGAATAGCCAGTGTTGTAGTGTTATGAGATCAACAAACAAAACAAATGAATTTATTCCTAATAGCAAGAGAGTTTGAACAAATAAGAATATTTGAAAGACTCTAAATTCCAAACACGAGAGATGAGGCTTTGGACAAAATTGAGGATAGGAAGAATAAGGAAGGAAGGAAGGAAGTAATAAGAAAGAACTTTGATGTAGGAGCTCTTAAATACTTGAGTTTTGGTTCAGAACAAGAGGCAAGGCTTAAGAAGAAAGGTAGTGTTCAACAAAGTGGAAATTAGATGATAGACTGCTAATATAACAAAATTTAATAATAATAAAAAAAAAAAACAAGAAAAAAACGTACACCAGAACAAGTCGGTAAATCCGTTGCTGCAACAACCTCATCATCGAAGACTACCAACTCTCAAGTGTTGAGATATATATATATATATATATATATATATATATATATATAAATATATATATATATATATATATATAGTATATATATATATATATATATATCAATAATACATATATATATATAATTATATATAAGTATTATATATATATATAATATATAATATATAGTATATATATATATATAAATATATATATATTATATATAATATAATATATATATATTATAATACATAATATAGATATATATATATATATATAATTATTATATAATATATAATAATATACTTATATATATATATGATATATATATATACATATATATTATAATAATATATATATTATAAATATATAATATATATATATATATATATATATAATATAGAATAATATACATATATATAATTATATATATATATATTATAATATATTATATATATATATATATATATATAGTATATTATAATATATATATTATATATATATATATTATATATATATAATATATATATATATAATATATATAATATATATATATATAATATAATATATATATATATACTTATATATATATATATATTATAATATATATACTATATATATATATTTATATATATATATTATAATATATATATCATATATATATATATATATATTATATATATATATATATAATATATATATATATAATATTATATAATATATTATATATATAATATATATATATAAATATAGAAGTGATGTGGGGAATACTTGGTT
>JABUQX010125651.1:0-25000 GCA_015478945.1 Trachelipus rathkii
AATCATATTTTAATAAAACTGAGTGTTATAAAACATGAGCATATATCATCCAAGCAAGAAAACTTATGGATTCGAAGATTATAAAGCACTCCAGTTTACCGTCAGGCGACTAAAAGAATGTTGTCAGCTTGTGTATATTGTCTTATTGTAATTATCTTAAGATTTAAATTTTATAATATTATTATCTTTATTATTTTAGATGTTAATATATTGCATATAATCGAAATTAGATAGTATGTTAGAATAGTGTAAATTTATTATTTGATATGGATAAATGTAGAATATACGTGTGCCTTTTCATGGAGGAATATGGTGTGAAGTATTTAACTGTTAAGTCATGTTTGCGCGTGTTGAGGCAATATGACCGGGTGCTATAATAACTGAGCTAGTCCTCAAGCCAAAAACTTGGATTAGAACGTTAGTAACAAATTAAGCAAACAAGAGTTGTACACCGATTCAAAATAATTGACACGCGAATCTACACCAATATAGGTTGTAACCAGTATAGCCATCATTGTACTAATTTCTTAATGAGTTCTTTAGTTAATTTTTTTTAGATAATTCTTATATTCTGAGTCTGTAGGTAATATATCGCATTAGATAAGACCAATTGTAAAATAGAAGAACTATACTTTTATTTATAGTGGATAAGCAGTATAAGTGATTTACTGTGGTAAAGCCTTTCTGGGTTGAACACGATCAATTGGTTGTGCTTGTAGATGAGGATACAATACTGCCGGTGCTTATACCACAATGCAGCTAACTCCCTCCGGCACACGCAAAAAACTTGCTTCAAGAAAGCCCTTACCTACACACCACGACGCGAGATTACCCGTCCACGGCGACCTCACCAGGTGTCCAGCTGTCTCATCATCCTCCGTTCTTCATACTAACTTCTTTCCACGCTGTTAAATAATTGCCCAAACTATACAATCGAAATCCTAGACATACACAGACTGTGTAAAGAAAGAAAATCTAAGTCCCCGCAAGAGGTAGAATTAACACATGCCTCTCTCTGGGATTGAACCACCCCAGCACTCGACACCTACTGGCGCCGTGAGACAAATCACTCGCCCCCCCCGGACTGCTAACAACACCCTGAGCTACTCCTCCCAACGACAAAAAACTTATTGTCCCTCACGAACGCAACTGCGTGGTTCCATCGCCAGCAGAGAGGCAGTTAACTTACTCTTCTTCCTCATTCATAACCCTGTCTACTTTTTGACATTATCAGTACTACCATTGCCGATATATAAATAGCAACTACATCTCCTAAACATTTAAAATATAAGAACGAGAGATAGGACACAGGCTCGGACACCCTCCGGTGATCAGTCCGGCCTATGAAGGGAACCATCGTTGTTGCCCTTCTCACTACCACACATAGCCCTTCCTTGAATCCAAGTTCTTCTCTGGCCTTGGAGGATAGCTCAGTCCCTGTACTCAGCCCAAACCGGGCATCCACCTCTGTACTCCGCCAATGCGGTGGTTCACATCCAGAGGAAGGCAGTGTATTCATTTACCATTCATCATTAAATCGATGTTCTTATCTTTTAACAATATATATCCTATACCATACACTAATTCCCTAACATCTCATCTACTATAATAAATATCCCATTATATATACATACCCAATAATAATACCCATACTATCCCCCCCTCTACTATACCTACACTACATACTCACCCACCCCCCCACCAGCCCTAACCTATAACCCCTATAGTTATTATATATACTCCTATACTTACCTAATCTCCCTTAATCGTTCTGTGTAAACCGCAATAACTACTATAATATACACTCATATCCTTACCTACCCCCCCTCCCCCCCCCCCCACTCATATATATACCCCTACTCCCTATCCTCCTACCCCCCTTACCCTATACTATATACCCCTGACCTACCCTAACCTTATATACCCTATACCCCTAACCTACTATACCTATACTACTTTGGGGTTTCTACCGAATTCGATTTAGATAATTCGCTAGTCTATTATCACGTAATAATACTTAATTAATTAAGTTCTCCAGACCTCCGACGTACATCAGCCCATTCAGACCTCCTCCTAATCAATTTTAAATCGTTATGTTTTTATTATATATGGTAACTTTAACGCGGGGCAGATTATACTCCTCCTCTGGAGTTCAATTTTACACAACACAATAAGTCTCGTCAGACTCAACCACGCTATAGCCATCTAGCTCTATCAAACTTAAAAAAAATTATATTTTCTATAACTCCTCATACCGCAAGATAAAAATTCTATCCTACCATCAGCTCACCCCCTAATATTTTCACCTTTTTTTAAAAAAGGTGGGACAACAGACGCGGCAACTTTGTTTCTTTTGATCCCGCCCCAGCTGCCAACCGTCCGCCTCCAAATTTCTGAGACCTCGCCACCCTCCCGCTTAGTCGCCCCTCATCCTACTGGCTAAACGTCCCCGCATCGGCGCCACCGCGCACCTACGCGGACTAAAGAGCGGAAGTGCCCCCCACTCTGCAACTATCTTACATCAACTACACCCCCCCCATACCTTCACCCTATACTTCTCTATATACCTACTCTATACTATATCAACATACCCCCCCTATCTATCATATACCACCACTACTCACCCTCCCCCCATCATACTCCATACCTCATATATATACCTCTTCCTCCAAGAAGAACATTTCCTCCAAGGGACCGGTTCCACCTCACCTTACCTTCGCTTTCCGGTTTTGATTCGCATGTTTCTGTCGATGAGGATATATACCTGCTTCTTCACCCGACTGGCTGTCCTCCACCCCAAAAAGTGGATATCACGAACAGTTATAGAGCAACGACGCTCCTTTCAAGCGCGGAACTACCCAGCGTGTCCCAACCCAGTTTGAACTCACTTTTATCTTAGAGGTCCCTGGAGGAAACTCACGCTCAGTCGTAAAGCACCGGCGTATACTTGTCATCCATCTCGCAAACATGAGACGAGTGGTCAATACCCTGAGAAGGCAAGTAAATTCTTTACCCTTCACAACTATAAATCATTCTCTTCTCTTTATTTAACTCTTATATAATTGCGATTACTACCATGCAATATTTAACATACCTATAAACACTAATACACTCACCTCCAACCCATATTATATTATAATATTATATATATATTATATTATATATATATATATATATATATATATATATATATATATATATTATATATATATATATCTATATAATAATATATATATAATTTATCCAATACCTATAATATATTATACTACTATAATTCTACTTCACTAATACCACATCCTACTACCTACTACCCTAACTACCATACTATACGTTCCACCTACCTAACCTACCTACCTAATAACCCACCTAAATAACCCTATATACCCTACCCCCCTCATACCCTACTATATACTACTACCTACTATATATATCCCTCCCTACCCTACTATATCACCCTATATACCTATTATACCCACCCACTATACCTCCCTATATCTACTCATAATACCTATATACCTACCTCTCACAACGCACGCGCTCTAGATCTCACACAAATGCCAGAAAATCTCTTCTTCTAAGAAATCCCCTCATTTTTACTACCAAGAGTCTCTCAAAAATCTAAGCCTATACACCCGCCTCCGCAGATTTCGATCCCATATACACCAACACTCCTTCCTCTCTCCTTGACACCCTCCCTCTTCCCCTCCCTAATCCTATTTCCTCACTATCTCTTCTATTACCATCCCCACCCCGCCCCCCCCCCCGGACACTCTGTCCGTACGTCTATCCTCTTTCATCATCCATCACTCCTTCTTGTCGACGAACTTACCTTATTACACCTCTCTTATTAATCATTCACTGAACAAGGACGTCCCCACCACCGTAATAAGAGTTAATACCACGCGTCTGAACGGGCCCTGGACATTGCGGCGATACTAAACATCTGATTTTATCCAAGAATTCTCTAAAATTGAGAGCCAATGGAAGACATTTTTTTCAATGGACTTCTCCACTCAACCTTCATCTCGTCTTCTCTCGCTAGAACCATATTCTTCCCACACACCACAAACTAAGACATTTCGTAACACAACTAAAATTCTACGTCCACTAGTCCCTTCACCTACCCAACTCATATAGACTGATCCATTCTCTTCTCATTACCCGCGATCATTATTTATGAGAAACTCCCCATCTCCTTCTCATCATTCTAACAAAGTTTTTACAGAGGTTGGACCTCGACTCCTCAAGTTGCCTATCGGGACATTTTTATTTACTTCAACACCCAGTATCTCTTATTTATAGCGCTCAGTCGTTCGCCCCACCCCACCCCACCATATATGTCTCACCCTCTTGAAGGTCTCATCAGAGACTTATCATCTATGAGCAAACTGTGTTTACGTATGAATTTACTCATTGTTTAATCAACTACTTCTCGCTCCTCACACAAACTCCTCCCCTAAGCTTTTTTCTGACCCATACGAATTGTTGCGGCCCACAGCACTCACTCCTCACCTATATACTCCATTCCGGTGTTACAATGGTCACTGCTCCTCCTAACTCCACTACTAGCTCCGACTACCCACCCTCACCCCTCCAAATGAGAAGGATTATCCCGCGTACATGAACCAATTTCCACTCAGTCTCTTTTACATTTCTCTGACACACCCCAGAATCTTTACCTATTATCGCCCTCGAATGGACATGTCACTATCACTCTTTTATTTTGTTGCCTTTTCTCAAATTCTATTGACTTGCCACCTCATTCAAACTCCGTATATGGAATCGTCGGCATATGGCTTTGTTTCCTAGATTTCTTTTATTTACTCTGGTGGAAAATTCACTCAGGTGAGACAACCACCGGCCAGAGCGTCCTATTAATTGATAAGCTTTCTCGGCCTTTTTTACCAGGGAGACATACAACACATTGTGGCATAGGTAGTGCTCTCTCTCCCCTGTCCCTTTAACAATATTTCTCTTGAATACCAACAAACAAAAAATGCTAGTCGAGGCATTTTTCGAGAATTTACAAAACATACGTACAAATATCACCCAACACCCCATCAACCAACTAATACCTACACCCATCCCCACCCCCAAAACTAAATACTCTACTCATCACTCTTATAAGTATCTGCCCACATCATAATACTACCCTTCAACGCCACCCAACGTCTTACGCCCCTCACCACCACGGAAGACATACAAATGTCCTCACTCACTGTACCAAGCCAATCTCACTCCTTGCGTACTCGACCCAACCTAGCCCACCAATCCATCTCTCTTTTCTTTTTTTGCAAAGCAAAAGAAAATCACCACCACTGCTACTATAACCACCACCCCCAAAGCGATTGCCTCCTGACCCTGCCCTCGTATTTTACTCCCTACGCTCCGAAACGCGACGCATTCCCTCTCTTCAACAACCTCTTCTACCTCAAGTTTACTCCACTCAATTCTTTCTGTTCTTCCCGCCTCCGATCTCCCTCCCTTTCTCTGTCGCAGATTATTTTGTTTGTTCTAACGCTCTATCTCTCACCTCGTCCTATCTTTATCTTTGACTTTTACACGGTCTCACGTCTACCTTCTTCTTGTTTCAAAAAGTGGTACGGATATGCCCCCCCCTTCTTCCTAACCCCCTCCCCACACCCCCCCCACCACCACCCCACCCCACACACACTCTTGTCTTCCGATTCCTCTCTTTTTAAAATAATTTCTCGCCAAATCATTCACTACACCCAACCCCCACCATGACTCTGACACGTCCTCGTCTTCTGTAATCCTCAACATTTTACTTATTCTCACCTCGACTTTGTCCTATTCCCATACGATTTTTTACCACATTTTATATCTCAACCATCTTTCTCTTTCCTGTCCCATCATAACACCAAACAGTTTCTTCTCAGGCCCCTCCCGCCTTCTTCTCCCCACTGCCGGTATCCAGCACGCTTATTCTCACTACTTCCCGCCCGCAGCGCCTACCGCGCAACTTCTGACGTACTCCTTTCGTCCTTTCATCTCACTAATTCACGTCTGCCGAATCATCTTTCAGGCGTAACTCCCACTCCGCTCGACAAGCAGTTTGATTCTTGTTAGTACCCCACAAGATTTCAGAAAGAACTATTATCGAGAGCAAGACCCTCAAGTCACATACGCAAGCGAGAAGACACTCCTCTCACTTTCTCTCGGTAATTGAACTTCCTGAAAAATAATGAAAAATACAAATCATTAGAACCCCCTACCCCAACCCCGGAAATCCCACGCCGACACTACACCCCCCCAACCGCTACGGACAATCATATTATCACTCTACTCACAAAAACTTCATAAACGGTTGACACAAAGGCTTTAAATAAAACTATCGATCTTTTTTTTTTAACAAACTGAAGTGTGATGCACGACGCTAGCTCAACCTATGCCCGTTCATCCGGGTAGCTAATGTTCTTAACGACTTTTGCTATGGGAAGTGTACTGCTCCCCCCGCGTTTCAGAACTACCAGACCCCGACACCAGATCTCTTTAACAGGTGAGTCTCCCCAACCTCGGACCAAGTTAGCGCCTTACACCAGAAGAATCTTACACCAATCTGCAGAGCCCGCGACATGTAATCCAGTCGTTCAATCTCTCACCATTAGGAGTGATTGCGATACAGGAAGACGGCTACAGACTGCATATCGTACGAATGGTAGAACCCCCACCGGAGTCTAACAAGCAGCTGGAGTAATGCAGTGAATCTGACTGATTCATGTCGGAATGATCCGAATTTGTAGACCTTGCGCTCTAATTCATATCTTTCACCAGACTTGCTGATCCATATGTGATCGCAACCTATACACACTGTGCCAACAAAATAATACCCTGCCGTCGACGGTATCATCGGACAATACCTCAATGCGTCCCTATGCTTTATACTCCGACACATCTTCCTAACAGGCTACCAACCGCTTATGTTGCCCAAAATGAATTAGCAAAACATACTTACTCTACGCAGGAGGATTCATTCTTTTGGTGACTACAGCTCCGTGGAGAGTTATACTATCGAGCATGCCCCACTGGCCCCTCTCCACCCCACACCTACTTTCTCCCCTCTCAGTAACACCTCTTTCTCACCCCTTAAATCAACACTTTCCCCCCTGAACAATTTCGATCCCTGCAGTAGTCAGGTCTCCGACTCCACTTGACTCAAACATGATCTCCAGACTTTGTCACCGACTAGATTATGGCAAAAAAAAATAATAAACCATATAAAAACAATATACATACATATATACCCTACCTGATACCACTATAGCATCATTTAACCTACCGTCGATGCCTAACCCCCTACCACTCCATATATCCTATATAACCCTCTATGATATACTACTATATTCTATAACCCCTATACCTACTACACCTATACTCCCCTAGTACCACTCCACTTCTACCCCTCCGTATCGTCACTCACTAATACCCGATATAACCCTCACCCCTACCTCCGTTCCTATCACTACCCTCCCACTACTTATACCTAATATATACCATACCCTTATCCGCGTCCCCTCACCTCAACTCTATGATCTACTCACCCCCGCGCGCAGGCACCCCCCCTCGCCCCCCCCCGCCGCGCTGCGCTGCCCCCGCCGCCCCCCCGCCGCCCCCTAATATTCACGTACCCCGCTCTAGTCCACACTATATACCATACTGACCTACCCTACTTGTAATCTTCACTTTCCCTCCCTATACCCTATATAGCGGCTTATACCCGCCCCCCTCATTGTACCGTATCCCCTCTCACACTACCTCACACTCCATATATATATCTATACCTACACACTCCTCACTATACTCCGTATATAATATATACCGTAGTAGGTACCCTACCGTATAGTAAAGGTCATCAGTATTTTCATCTGAAATAATAATATTGCATGTATTATGTAGTATATATAGAATAATAGTATATATATATATCTATACTATTAGTATACTTATTATTATACATATATATATATATATATACTATATATTATATACTATCTATACTATCTATGCTACACTATATCATATAGTATATATAACTATATATACGTATATAACCAGGGCTCCGTCACTGCTTAAGAGGGAAATAATGTTTCGGTAGTTTCAGAACTTGGGAACGCACTATAGCTGGTAGTGTCAGCTTCCGGAGCTGAGGTTTCAATTTACTATTCTTCTTTTCTCACTCAAGCCCATTACCTCTCCTTCTAAGTGGCCGCTCATCCCAAAAAATACTATCTCGGGCTGCCCTCTTCCACCACAAACCCAAACACATTCACTATCATTATCTTCAATTAATCTATGTTATGCAGATTTTCGATTTTCTCCTCACATCATTTCCTCAGTCTACCAAAAGCACCAATCCCTATTCATTATTCTAAGGCAGCATTCCCATTTAATCCATTCTTAAACTTGTCGCGCTTTCCTTCAAAATAGGCTTCAATCATTCCTTGTAGGTCCATTCTGTCTCTCTTCCAAAATGTTCATTTCTCATTTCTCCTTTCTACGTATGCATCTTTTGTAATCCTTTTTCCTCCTGTATACACCAATTCCAAATATCTTTCCTCTTTGAGGACTCATACATATGGTTTTTCTTAGCATATTTACAGCTTTCTTTTTTTGTTTTAACGCGTTTGCAATCACTCTTCTCATGCTTCTCACTCACTGTTACATTCTTACTTCCTACTTTAGTACAATCAAATACTTCTCTGGTTCTACTAACTACGCTCCTACATTTCTACTTCCAGATTTGTTCGTTTCAACTTGCTCACATTCAGCTCTGTTACTTGCAAGCTCTTAAGTGTGTTAATCCATATTAACCGGCTTGTTCGACGGTCAACTGTTACACTTAAGTTCCTACGCCCCTTCTTCCTTCGCAGTCTACGTTGCCCTCTCACATCCAAGCCCTAAGCTAACCCTATTTTACATAAATCAATGGATCCGTCGATAAATCCTATTCCTAACTTCCACTGTTTAAACTCCAACATAGTGACTTTTCAACATTCCCTTCGGACCACAAAATCAATCATACTTTGCCGTTGAAAACCGTCTTCACCTACACGAACTCTGGTTAGCCGGGCCTCTGCATGGATACTCTTTAGTGTTTAAAAGAAAGTATTACATAAGACAGTACCTTCTCCTGACAAGAGATCAATCACCTTTTTTCTACCAGTCTCAGTTCTTAATCGACACCCACGACACACCTGTTATAGAGGCAGCGGCATCGCCTTTTTTGATTCACCTATACAACCATTTTAGGTCACCCAAATATCAATCTGAAGCTTCTATCACACCATCCAGCATCATGTCAGTTATCCCAGAGATCGCACATCTCTTCAACATTACGGCCTCAGAATTGGACACTATTCAATGTTCAATACTTGACTTTTCAGGATTCGTCAAGATTTTAAGCATTAGAATTCTAGTACTCCCACAAAAAAATCTCCCATTGCTCTGTCCCAACAGGTCACTGCATCGTCGAATTGCTACTGGGGCCTCTTCTCCTCCCTCTCATTCTTTCACACCAAGCCACATCACATTTCATACACCGCACTCATTTTCAAGTCTCTTTCATCCTTCGTTTCAGTCAAGTGAGGAGAGATCCAAATTTGCCTTTCTAAATAACATCCATCGACCGTCCTCTCTGTTTCCTCACAATTTATTCCGTCTGACATTCTAGGTGTACATTGACACGCGATTTATTTATCTTTCGACCGAAAGATACGAACGGTCACACTACGGCCGATCACGACATCTCTGAGGCCACGCATTGTTTCTTTGCTGGGGTACGAGATAACGTGGTAGTGGGTCTGCAACGCGCCAACAACCACCGTACTTTAAGTCACATTCTACGACAATCGACATATGTTGACGGGCAAGTTCTTTCTCTCCACACCTCGGAGATGATAAAGGGATAGGGAATTCTGTAAGATGTGTGTTAGAAAGATGGGTGTGATATATCAAGTCACGGTGTATATAGTATGCCGGGATAATAGAGAGGTGCTCTGTAAGATGTCTGGAAGGTGAGTATGGTATGAAAGCGCAAGAAGTGAGATGCGAACCTTTAAATCAGTGGAATGCCTGGGAGACGCTACACGCACCATCGCCGCATATATACTATATAGCTATATATTATATTATATCCATAATATAGTAAATATTATATATACGTTATTATACCAGGGTATATAGTATATTATATATTATATATAATATATACGATATATACTTTATAGTATATACTATTAGTGATGGCAGCAGGTGTCATTTTATTCCGCTCCGCCGGTGGTGGAATGCGGATGCGTGGATGTTTTCCATATACTCTATAATTATATATAACTAATATATATATACTATATTATATAATATATAATATTATTAATTTTTTATCTCCTCTTCTAAACTGGTCCCCGCCATTCTCTCAACTCGTCCTTCTCCTCTCCAATCTTGCATTGAAAATCTTCATCAAGCAAAGTAATCACCTCTCTCTTCTTCCGTCTCCACTTTCTCTTCAACATTTTCCATGAACTGTCTCTTTTCCTCTATCTGGATCCTTTGTTTTGCGTGAATAGACTTGGTTAGAATTGGTAATCTCTTCTCCCTTGAAATTTTAAAGGTGTATCTCATACCACCCAAACACACACACACAACACACCACACACAAATATATATCCTACTATATATATACTAATTTATATATATAATGATAATATACTCATATATATATATATATATATACTACTATATATATATATATATTATTATATTATAATTACTATATTATATACTACATATATATATAGTATATTTTATATATTATCTATATATATTATTTACATATACTACATATACTATATATATATATATACTAATCTATATATATATATATTATTATTAATATATATCTATATACTGTATATTTCATATATAATATATATATATATATATATATAACTATAATATATATATATATAATAACTAATATATTATATATATATATTATATATGTATATATATCATCATATTCTATAATACTATATATATATATATATATATATAATAGTATTATATATATATATATCTTCTATTATATTATATAATATATTAATATATATACTATATATATATATAGAGGGGAGAGTATACGCCTTACTCGAAAGCACTGAATTACTCCATTTAATGGTTAGTCTTTCTCTTCTTGCGTTCATATTTCTTATACACCTCCTCCTCATGCCAACTTTGCTGACCACCATTTATCCACATCTATATACAATACTTAATTTGAATACTTAAATAATACTTCGAATACTTACTTACATGTATTTTCACATACGAATTTTGATGAGAAAGAATTGCACCACATACGTAATGTCCTGCGTGTACCGTAGGATGGCGCTAAGGGACGGTGGCTAGTTTGGGTTGGTTGCCCACTACTACTTATCTCTTGCTAGCAATAACTAAATGCATGCTCGGGAAAAGGTCGTGAGTAGCCGTAACGGCCTTCTATCTTTTCGGCGAAAATGTATGACTATGGGTACAGGAATGTCAAAGGAATAAATGTTGAGGAGAAGAAAGAAGACGTATCATTATTGTATTTAGAAAAGAATCTGAGTTTGAAATTGCTCCTGTGATAAAAACAAAGATGAAAGGAAAACCGGTGCAAAATGAAGTGGTGGGTGTAAAATGTGAATGTGCTGGTGTGGGAAAGGAATGAAGAGAAGAAGAGAAAGGAGTCGAAGTTAATTCTGCTGAGTGACTTGTGATACAGAGCTTTGGTAGATTTTGTGTGCTCTCAACAATACAAGAAAGCTAAATAGTTTTAATTTAAGTTGTGAAAAGGCGCTCCGCATATGCTAACTAAGGGACGTAAACTGCTTATCTGAGGTATTATGTTTTTAAATAGTAGATTGTTCTGGAAATCTGAAACGATGTCTTCTGAATGGGCGTGAGTAAGGAGTCTCAGTTGTTGCTGTTCGGGGGCTCAGATGGTTCGGATAGGGCTGATCAGAAAGGCTGGTATTATATCAGCGGTAGGTTATTTCTGGTGTCGCGGAGAAAACTGAAGAAATGCGTAGGAAGGTGATATTGATTCTCTCGTGAAACGGAGAACGTACTGTGTGTAAGTATACTCTTCCTTCAACACAAGAGATACTCATAAGTATCTGGTTTTGGTTGTACGGTAGGATGGATAATTGAACGTTGAAAGTATGATTGATTTTTGTGTTGGTGAAGAAGGAGCAGTTGAAGTATGTGTTGGATGTTTAAATCAGTGAGGGGAATTAGGAATGGGATTTATGGATGATTATGTTGTACGATGTAAAATTAAGTTAGTGGGGGTTGGATGGAGAGGAAGTGATCACGGAAGGAAGTGGGTAGAATTAGAGTGAGAAGTTAAGCGAATAAGGTAATAAGGATACGAGTTATCTAAGAGCAATCGCAATGGAAAATAGTATGAATATGGACAAGTTGACTGAACAAATTTGGAGCAATGAGGGAAGCAGTTGTTTAGCGAGTGAAAGGAGTACTATGGATGCTCTTAAAAGTGGAAAGTAAGAATGTAACAGCTGAGTGTAAGAGGAGGCGGTGATTCAAGTGGTTTAACGAAGTAAAAAAGAGCGTGGTTGAAATGTACTAAAAGGGCAATGATGCAAGTTTTATGTGGTACCATCAGTTTGCGAAATATATAAAGGGAAAAGAAATACTAAAAGGGAGCATCAACTGCGAGAAAGAAGAGGTACAGAACATGTTTGGAAGCAGGCTGAATGGGGGCATTACAATCGGAAACGGAAGCTAGCATAGTACGGAAGGAAGCTAGAAAGGTTAAGATTGAGAATAAGGGGAAACCTGCTTAGAAATAATGAATAGGAAGTGTGCTTTTGTAACTGATGAACTGAATGTGAGGGGAGTGTGGAAAGAACACTTGAAAATCTGTATAACATTATTAATGAAGAGGTACTAGTGAATGTGTGTGGGTTTCGATGGTTGCAAGAGGATAAGGTATTCTTGGGGATACAGGTCATCCAGCAAGGAAGAGGTATTGTAGACGTGAACAGTTGAAGATGGTAAAATCTTGGCATGGCTAGATGATTATGGGTAAATGATCAACGACGGAGGCGGATGGTGATTGATTGGATTAGAAAGTTGTGTAATAAAGCGTTATTGATGGCGGCGTATAGTTACGAGGGATTGGGGGAGAGCAGTAATGTTGAATTGTGATAAAGGGAGATAAGGGGAACTTGGAATTATAAGGGGAATTAGTTTATTGAGTGTTATAGGGAAGGATATATGAGGAAATTCGTTAGTGGAAAGACGGTGGCCGTCGAGTGACTCAGAAGGGACTGATTGAGTGAACGAACAATAGGCTGGTTTAAGGAGTGGTAGAGGAATTGTGGATCAAATCTTTAACATGAAACAATGACTTTGAGAAAATGAGTTTGAAACGCAAGAATTCAATGAGTTTAGGTTTTTATAGATTTTGTACATTACCCTTGATAGCGAATCTATAGGGAAGCTCTATGGCAGTTTGTTAGTAATATATGCGTAGTTTGGTGGTAGGTCTGATGGGCATCAAAAGTATGCTTTGACGATATTGAAGCGTGTGTAAGAAATAAATGGGTGTCAAAAGTGATTGGTTTTAATAATATTGAAGGGGGACAAGGATGTGTTTTGTTCCTTGGTTATTCATTTGATATGGATAGGGTTCATGAAGAATCTATAATGGGGGATGGCAGGAAAATGGTGTCTAGAATGAATGGAGAATCGGGGTGGTTGGCATGATATGCCTGCTATGTCATACTGCGGACTGATTTTGTGTTTTGTGTGGGTCTGAATCTGAAAAGAGTTTGAGAGGCTTGGTAGATAGATTATTGGCAGGGTGTGTAAAAGTAGGGGTTTGAAAAGTAACGTCAAGATAAGCAGTAAGGTTATGGTGGCTGAGTGAAGGACGTCCTCGGTGTGAAGTTTATGTTTGATGGAGAGCAGCTGGAACAGGTCTGAATTTAAATATTTTAGGATATATGTTGGAATGAAAAGGGAACGGATGATGCAAGAGTGTTAGTAGGAAAGTTTGAATGGCAGAGAAGGTGGTTGGTCGCAATTAAATATTTGGTGAATGAAAGGAGACTAAGTCTTGAGTGTGCTAGGGTTTTAAATGAGGTATCGTTGGTTACCTGTGTTATGTATAGTTAGTGGGCTTGGGTCTGGAATAAGAGTGATGGCTCTAAAGTTCAATATGTTTCAGATGGATCTTAAGCAGGCGTGTTTATGTTGAGAAGAATGATAAAAATAAGGAATGAAGTATTAGAGAGCTTGTGGTGTGAAGAAATGGGATAAATGAGAGATACTGAAAGTACATTGATATGGATTTGGTCACGTGGAAAGGATGAAGTGATAGTCCGGTTGGATTTAAGAGATGTATACGTAGTGAGTGGTCTTGGGATCGACGCCTAGGAGACACGAAGCAAAGTGGGTTCGCGTCAAGTAAAAGGACATGATCGGACGGGGAGAACTGGTCGAGTTTGTCAGAGGCGAGAATAGAAGGTGTATCATACGGAGTGAATTGCGGGGGTTTTGATGAGGGGGTGCATGGTTGTGGCCACCTTGGGAGTAATCGCGGTCCCGTGAAGCTCCTAGGGTGGATTTTCTTGAATATATATATCATTAATATATATATTATATATTATATATAATTACTTATATATATATATTATACTATAATATACATTATATCTTACTATATATATTATATATATATATATACTATATTTAATATTAATATATATATATCTACCATATATATATATAATATATAATATATATTTATATATATTATATATATTTATAATATATATACTTATGTAATTATAATTCTTATAATTCAATTTCTTTCCTCTTTCTTTCTTCAACTTCCTCTTTGCCCAAGATTGGGGGTAAGGTCGCTGTACAAGCATCGGCAAAGAAAGCGTAGGAGAAGCATGAACAAACGTCGAAAGAAAGCCAGCTTCGCCCCTTCTGGTACCATTCAATTAGTGGAGGAGCTCGTCAAGCAGAAATCCCACGCCTAAGCGCCAATCATGGGACACGGCACGGACTCTCACTATGGTAAATCGTTCAATGTAAGGGTTCATCCTGGCCCAGGATGGGCACATTCACCATGCCCCATCAAAACCGCATTCTTCCTATCATAGACCTTTATTCTCGCCTCTGCCAAACTCACATTTTCTCTTCACGAAACTTGTTCATCCCGCTCACATCACTTTCTCTTCGGTCCTCCCAGACCGGTGGATTCCCCAACCACACTCAACCACTATAATCGCTTACCACGCCTGATCTTCATCGCTTTCCACATGACCAACACCATCCTCAACATAACTTTTCATTTATTTTCATTTACCCCTTTTCTTCACACAACACCACCCACTCTCTAATACGTTCATTCTCTCTTTATCAATCTCTTCTCACACCTAGCACACCTAAGATTGTCCAAATCTGAACACATGAACTTTAGATCTCTACTTCTTATTCCAGACCATAGCTCCACTATACAATAACACAGGTAAAACATACACTCATGTAGGACCCTAAGCAACTCAAACGACTTAGTCCCTTCACCAACGATTTTAATTGCACCAGCCATCCCTGCCATTCACCAACTTTCCTACTACACCTGCATCGTCCGTTTCCTTACCACAACCACACTATACCTAAAATATTTAAGCTCAGCACTTGTTCTACAGCTGCTCAACATCTAACATAACTTCCAACTACGGAGGAGTGTCCTCACTCACAACATAACCTTACTCTTATCCCGTTTACTTTCAAGCCCCTCTTTTACACACCCTCTCTCTCTCTACTCAATCCTCTCAAACTCTCTTCAGATTCCGCCTCAACAGAACCAAATCACTCGCATATAACTAGGTAGGGCCCTCCATCAACTCCATTCTCCACATTCAAACATTTCTGCCATCCACTCAAATTCTTCATAACCCTCCATATACGAATTGATACCAAGGAACATAACACAACCCTTGTCTACTCCGCTATTAATCCTAAACAATCACCATTGACCATTTTTTTTACAACACGCTTCTCACTAGTTCGTCATACATACTTTTTGATTCCACTTCAGAAGCTATAAACACCATATATACTAACCTGCCATAAAAGCTTTTCCCTATTTAATCTTCATACGCCTGTTGAAAATCCATAAAACCTAAATCCACTTTATTTATTCTTTCTTCTCCTCATTTTCTCAGTCTTTGTTTCACAATGTAAAAGATTTGATGCAAACATCCTCTACCCTACACGCACCTTAGTTCTTCACAATCAGCTCTTCAGTCCACTCGACTGCATCTTTCGACCAATACCGATATACCTTCCTCTACGAACACTCAGTAAATTTTCCCGATATATTTCTACGTTCCCCTTTTTTTCTCCTTACCCTTATTTAGGGTACTATTCCGCTTAACTCCTTCAATCCTGGAACTATACCTCTAATAATATAGCTTCTATTACCCAATTCCAAATCCCAATCAATAACCATCTCACCCCCGTTCTTGATCATTTTCACCAGTTATTCCACCTATACCTGGAGATTTACCATTCTTCAACTTATTTCACTCTAACCCATTACCTCCTCTCTAACTAATACCTCATCCAAAAGTACCTATTACCTTCTTCGCACCCATCAAACCACACACGACCATTTCACTTACCGTTCTTCAATTACTGTTAATATGTGTGCAGATTCTCGAGGTGTTCTTTCCACAATCCTCTCCAACCTAACTCTCATCAGTTACACAAGCACATACGTATTATTATTCCTCAGCAGAATTCCTCATTATTTCTCAATTCTTTAAATCCTCTTCCGCTTCCTTCAGAAGAAGCTTTCCCTATTCCTTGTCAAGTCCTCCCATTCATCCTCCTTTCCAAACTGTTCATTTCCTTTGTTTTCTCCTACGTATACACTTTTAGTATTTCATTTTTTTCCTCTTTATATTTCCAAACATCTTTCTTTTGAGTCTTCATCATTTGCTTTTTAGTACATTCAACCAACCACGCTTCTTTTTTTCTTACCTTTTATCACTTCTTCATTCCACATTCACTGTTAACATTCTTAACTTCTACTTTAGCACATCACATACTCCTTCTGCACTACTCAACATTGCTTCTTCAATTTGCTCCAAATTTGTTCAGTATCAACTTGTTTCACATTCAACCGACCTCTATAGCGAGCGCTCTTACATAACTTATCCTTATTGTTTCCTTGTTCACCTAACTTCTCCCTCTTAATTTTACTTACTTCCTTTCGTATCACCTTCCTCCATCCAACGCCCCACTATACTTTAATTTTACAATAGAAACATATGATCCGATATCCATTCCTACCCTAATGATTCTTACGATCCAACTACTGCTCACATCTCCTTCTTCACCAACACTAAACCTCCATCTACTTTTCAACTTTCGATACGACCCCTCTACCTCCACACCAACTCTGTACATACTCTATGGATACTCTTGTGTTTTAAAGAAAGTTATCTTCTTTACACCACATACCTTCGTCTTCACAGAAATCCACTCACCTTCCTCAAATTCTCATTTTCTCGCCGCCACCCCAAAACCACTGTTATACATCCCTTTCTTGATCACCTATCCAAATTCTCCAAAACTATCAATCTGAAGCTCTACTCACCCCATCCAAAACAATATTCAGATTATCCCAAAAAATCGTACCTCTCTTCAACGCTTTCCTCAGATGGCACCATACATCAAACCACAAACATACTTGACCTTTTTACGAAACTTATAATTTTAACCATTAGAATTCTAAGGACCCTGCCAGTAATCAAAGTCTACCATAGCTTCAAACCACAGGTCACTCATAAATTGCACTCTCTTCCAGACATCATCATCTTCTTCACACAGCACGCACACATCTTACACAAACTAAATTTCAGCCTTTTCCTTGTATCTTTGATTTTCAGTCAGCGAGAAATCAATTCTGCCCTTCTAACTACTCCTCACTCTCTCCTCTTCTCCTCACCATTTCATTCCTGCTGACATGTTCATGTACCATAAGAATTCATACAAGTTTCGCCGAAAGTAGAAGGCCGTTTACGGCGATCACCGACCTATCTCCGAGGCTTGCATTACGCATTCCCTGGCAAAGAACTAGATGGTAGTCACGGCAGCAACCCACTTCACACGTCCCATTAGGTCGGCTCCTACAGCACACGCAGGAAATCGATGTGGGCAATTCTTTCTCCCAACACATAGGGATATAAGTAGTAAGGATGCCTGTGATAAAGAGGGTGGATTGAAGGAAATGGAATTTAGTGAAAATGAGGGGAAGAAAGAGGATTTGAAAGAAAGCTGCATGTGGTGGTAATGCTAATTGCTACGAATGCATAAACAAATCTGCCATACACCGTGCTAGGCGGTCGGGAGGGTCTCCAAAAGCCATCATGCTTGGTTTCACCGCTATGCCATGCACCAGTTAAAAGACACTAACACCATAATGAGATCAAAATACCCCCTTCCGGTATATATATATATATCATAATTATATATACTATACTATATATTTATTATTAATTATCATTAAATAAAAATATTATAGTCTCAAATATAATAAATATAAGCATATCAGATTATATCTATAGTATATATAGGTACATATATGAATAATATATAATATATATATACTACTATATATACTATATATATTATATTATATATCTATATACGTATATGGTCTCTTTTTTTTCATTTAAAATTAGTTTTCAAAAACGACGGCTAAGAATAATCTTTTTTAAATTGTTAATAAATCATAATAAGAAATTATCTTCTGTTCAGGGAACTCCACTTAATCAGTAAGGAAAAAAAACCGAGAATGTCTTTTTGAACTAGTTTTAAATCTGGAATTGGCGTGTGATTTATAGCTGTTGGCTTTCAAGTTTCAATAATTATAATTCATCCGGTTGAATTGATAAAGCTTCTGAAGGCGCGTCACACACGCGCACACTAAGAAAAAATCTGGATATTTATTTATTGTTTTTATTAACTGCATGCAATAAAAGAATGTAAAGACCATTAAAAAAATACTTAGAGTTATGGAGTTTAAAATTTACTACAAGATAATTTTTTGTTTTTTAAAGAATAAATACCATAGGATCAGTGATTAAAAATTTGAGCTCTACTATCACTCGAAGTCTTTTTAAATTTGTTTTTTGAGATCTTCCTCGGCCAAATCCCATTCGGATTTCCATTCCACGACTTTGGTTTTGAGTCGTCGAATAGCCGTTATAGAAGTAAAATCTATTGAAACCTTAGTGGTATGATTCGAACTTAAATTTTGATAGCTCCTCATAAATACATGCTTTGTAAGACTTTCAATATGTGATCACTATATAACCTAGTATTATATATACTTATATACTAGTATTATTCATATATACTTATCACTATATATACTAGTTCTTTCTTATATATATATATATATATAATAGTATATATATATCAAGTATATTATATATATATGAGTGCACCAGTAATTATTTATTATTATTAGTATTATTATATTTACACTAATTAGAAAATACATTACAACTTTAAACACTAAAATACTCTTAATTTTAAGTTATCATATATATATATCATATATATATAAAAGAGATAAATTATTTTAAAATATTTATAGCCTATATTATAATTAATATACGTATTATATATATCTATATTATATATATTATATGATATATTATTATAACTATATATACCTATTATACTATATACATATATATATTTTTTACTTAATAAATTATATATAATATAATTATTATATATATATATAATATGTATATATAATTATATATCATATTATATATATAATATATATATATATCTCAATAACCAATCCTAAAAGCATGCAAAGATACATTCCTCTGGTTACCAGCAACAATTCCAATCAACTTTCTTTCTAATCGACACGATAAGAAGAAATTCCCTCCACCCAAAATGACTCCAAATTAAGACCTCCACTAACCAAGATTAAAATACACAACACGAATAATAACTTAATCACTTAATTATTAGAACAAGGATTGACAACATTACACACAAACAGTAAACTATAAAACCAACACAACAAAAATATTCCGTATATTAAAAAAAGGTCGATACTTCACCTACTCAACCTCCACCAACCCACGAAGCAATCTCTAAACAAAACAATAATATCAACAGACCAACCAGTCATAAATCCACAATCCTTTAACAATTAAGCGAACTAAATTAACAATTAAGCGAACTAAAAGATTAAAACCCCCCTTAGAAGTATTCAACACCATCAAGAACTTCAAAAAATTCACAGGTAGAATTACCAGACAAATTATCCAATATTCATCTCAAACACCATGGAGCGAAAGCCATCGCAGACCTAACTCAAATAATTAACGTGTCATGGGAAACTAACACTATCCTCACCTTCTGGAAACACGCACACATAATACCCATACTAAACAAACAAACCAGCTAGCGACCCAGCTTCTTATAAACCTATATCATTGTTCCCTACAATATCGAAAGTACTCGAAAGGTTAATCATAAATAGATTCTTCCCTTTCATCCCTCTATCAGACACGCAACATGGATCTAGACAAAAACACCTACTACCACTTTACTAACCAATTAACACAAAACATCCTCACGGACTTTAACCAAACTCTTCCCCCCTTCTCGAACTCTCCTAGTGGGAATAGACATCTACGTCATATTTTAATATACAAAGTATTAAACATTGATATAAGCATCAATAAATAAAAAAATAATAATAGCAAATCTTCTATCCGCTCGTACAACTAGCCATACAAGAACGCTACTCATCCCATGCATATAATTATACAATGGAGTCCTCCAGGGCGCCATCCTATCACCAACACTCTCTAACTTTTCATGCATGGCGTGTCATATTCAACATCTTCTAGAAAAAATAATAGTTATGCAGACACCTTAACAATTACAGCTCGTAATTCCTCTACAAAAACAGCAAGCAGAGAATTGCAACAATATATAAACCAAATGGAACAATGATTATCAACAAAACAATGACTTCTTCATCTCAAATATCCACTATCGCATTACTTACCCTTGATAGAAGAAAATCAAATGTCTATCCAATAGTTTTCTTATCAAACGATAGACTCCCCTTTAATAAACAGACCACTATCCTAGGCTTGACTTTCGATACACATATGACATTCACACACGACATAAACAATGTTACTTCTAGAGCCATACATAAATTAGACTCAATGAAAGCATTAACTGGAGCAAATAGAATACGGACAATACCTCCGCCCCTTCTTAAACTACGCATCACATGCCTGGGCAACAGCAATAACACAGTCCAATATTCAGAAATTAGATACCCTACAAAACAAAGCTCTCAGGATAATTATAGATTGCATTCCCACAACACCCATCCATCACCTACAAACCAAAAAAAAACTTCCTATAAAAGCCCATCTTGAGATGATATGCTATCAATTTTACAGTAAATCACTCTCAACAGATCACACCCTTCATCAAACACCACAGCAACTCCTTGCACCAAGTAGGAAAAAAAGTCATACCAGCATTATACTATTCTAACATAAACAACACACTTCCCTCCCCCGCCTCCACACACTACCATTATCAAACATATCATGTTCAATAAACCCAAAGAACGATCTTCGCATACCCAAATAAAACCACACTCTAAGCACGTCCACTCGAAATATCCCTCACAGAACAAACTTTTGATCGCCAAACCAGAGTAATCCTATCCCGATTCCACCCTGGGCATCATCAATCTTTTCAGAAATATAAATTTAAAATTCATAATGCACCCGCCCCCTCTGTCAAAGAAGTCCGTCACTGACAAATGACGACAAAGAACATCTCAGCAGCAAGGGGGCAAAACCAGCAGGAAAGATCCTGGTTACCAGATTTGTTTCTAAATCTGGCACTGTTTAACATTTTTGAAGCTTTTTAGCATATTTTATCGCTTTTAACATTTTTAGGTGCTTTTTCCACATGACACGATCAACCGCATTTTACCAAGTCTATAATATAGTATAGGTATTATATATATATGTATATATATATATATATATAGTAGAGTATATGGTTTACTCTTTTAAATAAAAACTATATGCTTTATTTGAATTTTAATTTTTGGGGAGCTAGCTGTTACTGGATTGAATTGTAAAAAAAAAAAAAAATAAGATTCCTACTAATCTTTGTTTCATAATGAAAGAACCATTTAAATATTTCGAAAGAACAACATGACAAAGTTAACTCTAGTTTTCTACATTGTTGGTATTGCTTAATAGCCGTTTTAAAAAAAAAAAATAATTCATTGTAAAAGTAAACTTAAATTGGGCTTCCCTCTTGCTATTGTTAATATTGATAATATAATAATATTATATATATTTATATATATATATAATAATATATATATATATATTTATATTTTTTTTTACATATATATATATATTGAATATATATATATATATATATATATATATTTGTACTACTTCTCAATGTCTCTTCACAGTATAATTTTGTCCTCTCTCTGAGTTATGTTCTTCTTCTTGTTTATTGCTTTCATTATTTTCGAAGTAATCTTTCATTATTTTAGGTTATTTTTATTTTTTAAAGACCAACAGTTCCAGAGAAATTTCAAGTTTTTTTGTGAAGTTCTTCATTTCCTTTCAATAGTCGTTAAATTGGTTTTTGCTCTTATTTTCACCGGGACTAATGGGAGAAAAGGTTAGGATATTTAATATCACCTAATTCTTTCACATCTTCCTGGATTGTAAATTGACTGAATATTTTCCATGCTAGCAGAGACAGTGTCAACTTTATTTTTTAGAGACAACAGCTTAGGAAGACTTCTTGTCCATCAAACTATATTTTAAACCTTTTGTTTAAAAAACGTTTTTGTTTTTTCTTCTGGTAATATCAATTGAAGCAGATGTAAGGATGCACTACAATGTTCAAATAGCATAGAACGAATGAGAACAAATCATCTGTCTGAAAAAAAAATTTAAAAAATTTGAATAATTTAAAATTTCAACAAAGTTTCATATTTATAATATAATTTTCACCATTTTCTGACAGTTAAATCTATATAGTGGAGTTATTTAAATTACTGATAAAACAATTTCGAGAACAACTAATGTTAACCGATAATATATAGTAGTATATATATATATATATATATATATATTATATATATATAATATATATATATTTTATATATAATATATAGTATAATTATAGCTATATATATAATATATATTATATTATATATATATAGTATAATAGTAATCAAAAAATATATTTAATTGTAAAAAATTAAAAAGTTGTATTTAAGACTGTACTTATGTCAATATTTATGTAAGAAAATTTTTTAAATAAGTACGAACAAAATTGCCTTCCCTGCCTTGTTGAGATACTCATTCTCAGACTCACTTCTTATTTCTCACTCGCTTGCTCACTCCTCCTAATAATAATATATTTTGGATTTTTTAATCCTCGAAGTAACCTGGTGCTACTCAGTATTAAAGAAATAACAAATTGGAAACTTTGTGTTTCCTCTTATTAAAGATATAACAAACCGGAAACTTTGTGTTTCCTTTTATTAAAGAGACAACTTCAAGATCCAGTGGTCTATCTCGTTGCTGTGTAGTTGGTGAACTACAAATTTTAAAATTTCATCCGATACTTGCGTCGGCCTTCGCCCTTAGAAGAGACCACCTACATTAAGCAAGTCCCTAAATAAATTGGTAACCCCGGAAGTAAAACACCCAGCGCCTTCAGACAACCCATCTGCAATATTCAAGAATTTCAAAAGGACTACATATCACAATGCCGAACAATGAGGAATTGGACGTTAACGTCCCTTCGACGTCAATTTCAATGGACCTTTCTTGTCGCAGACATAGCAACTCCCCTTCTCGGTATGGATTTCTTTCATCATTTTAATTTAATTTTGGATTGCGGTCAGAAACTCATTTTGGATTCCACTACGAACCTTCAGGCTCCTCTTCGAATTCTAAATGGTTCTTTGCCATCTCCCATTTTTAATACGTTTTCTTCTCATCCTCTACTCACACTCACTCACTTTCTCACCCATCCCTTCCTCCTCAACAAGAAAAAGTTCGTCTCCAAAAGAAAACTACCAATATGAAGAAAAAGAAAAAGGAAAAATCCAAATCAGAAAGCTCCAAGAAGATGACTAAGACGAACTACAAACACCTTTATTACATTCAGATTTCTTTGTTTTCAACCCCTTGCAAAATTCTGAATATAAATCTTAATTTTTTCATCGCATAGAGACAAGTGACGTTCCTCCTGTTTATGATAAATTTCGTCTACTTACAGTAGATAAATTAACAATTACAAAAACTGAATACTCTATTAAAAACTGGTATCATTCGACCTTCTAAATCCCCCTGGTCGTCACCTCTTCATCTCGTTCCAAAAAAGGCTCTAATTGAATGACGCCCATGTGGTGATTTTAAAACATTAAATTCTCTAACAAAACCAGAATCGTGAACAAGTTTTTCAAGATCTCCATAGTATGTCTTATCCAAGTGTCAAATCTTCTCTTCGATAATGAAGACGAGCTATTTTTAACCCAATATGGATAAAGATATTCGTGTATTTACTTAATCTTTCCACCAATGTCAAAGTTTCAAGATTCATAGTCAAGTAACATTCTCCAAGCAAACTTATGTGGGATATATTTGATATAAATAATTATTTATAACATTTTGTACATTGTATTTTGTATTTTCATGCATTCAAATATTTGGATGTATGCTTATATCTACGGATATAATCAGGTATGCTTATATTTGAATGTACCTTTCATTTTATGTATAACATTTTGTATTTTGTATTATCATGCATTCAAATGTTTGTATGTATACTTAGA
>JABUQX010125651.1:35000-39880 GCA_015478945.1 Trachelipus rathkii
CTTAACCGGCGTTTTTCACTTAACGGCGAGGGTCGGTCCCAAGTAGCCGTTATTGCGATGTGCTACTGTTTCTATAAGTTTATATATATATAATTACGTATATATATATATAATATATATAATATCATATTAGATATATATATATATATATATATATTATATATATATATATATATAATATATATTTATATATATATATATATAATATATATATATATATTATTATTATAATATAATATATATATATATATATATATATATAAATATATATTATATATATATATAGATATTATTATATATATATATATATATTATATACCGTATAATAGGTTATATATACATATATATATTATAATATATATATATATATATATATAATATATATCATATAATATTATATAATATATATATATTATTATATATTATATGTATATATATACTATATTTCATATATAATAAATATATATATATATATAGTATATATATATAGATATATATATATATATATATATATATATATGATATATATAAGGGTAATTATTATTAATATATACGTAATATATATAGTTTCTTTCATATACTGTATAATAATCTGAGTAAATCTAATTTATTTTATTTCTTTATTACAATCGTACTAACAGCTTGGATGAATTTACTTATTATGGAGATGAAATATGGACTTATCAATTAAATTAGGTTAATGAGCTGGATTAATTAATTAATTCAGAAAAAAAAGTGTCTGAAACTTAAAAATTAAAAGTACAAAAATAATATGATTTTTAATAAATAAAAAGAAAAATTAATCGAAAAAAAATCGAGTTGAATAGTAAATATTTGAATCTTTGTTGTGCAATCTGGCCTCGTAGCATCTAGACCCTGGGGATACAATAAAATTTGTAACAGGGTACTGTTGTTATTCCGATTGATTATTGAGTTTGATTATATTATTATTATTATTATTATTATGAATTATTATTATTATTTATTATATTATTATATATTATTTTCTAATTATTATTATTATTGATTATTATTATTATTATTAGTATTAATTATTTATATTATTATTATTATTTATATTTTATTAAATTATTATTATTATATTATGTATTATTAATTATTATTTTAATTAATATTATTAATTATTATTATTATTTTATTATTATTATTATTAATTATTATTATTATTAATTATTAATTAAAGTAGAATCTATCTACAAAACAAAATATTAACTAAACCGTTTAAGCAAAAATTTAAAATTTTTTTAAATCAATGATTTAATTTTCTTACTTAAATGAACTTATTTTTGAATTTTGGCCGATATTGTGGTGTAGGAAAATAAGTTGCTCCCTCTCCATGTTGTGGAGTTAAACGCCATCTCTTATCCTCAAAGACGTTACCCTTCCTGAAAAACTTTTTAAACTTTGAAGACCGTAAACTTTATATAAAGTGTGCGTTCCCAGAAGCCCGACTGCAGCCCGGGCGTGCACACAGGCGCACATGCATGCGTTCCAGAGCCCGTTTGCGCATTTCTACGTCATGTAAACGTCACAGTCAGGCGCGCGTTGTTAAATCCTCGATTTCGGAGAATTAAATAACGGGGCGTGTAGGCTGCGCGAAGAATGAGTCTGTGGTTCTAACGCGAAGAGTAGCAGATCGTTCTACATAAAACATGTGTCGGAAATGGCCTTGCCAAAATTTTTTAATATTGCAGTTAACTTTTATATTAAGGATAGCTAAGATATCGTATCATTTCATGAAAAAGATATATAAGGTATAAGAGTATGCTTACAATTGCCAAGCTGATCCACGGGCGGCGCTCGACTATTTCCAGGTACTCAAATTACCTGTTCTCTGATTGGTTAATGTAATTTTTTTCGATTCGAAGCGTTTCCGAGTCTATTTTGCACACGGGCTGCACTCGGCTTCTGGAAACGCAGCTATAGTTATTCTTTTACTTAATAAATTTTATTGTTCCTTATCCTAATTTTGGCTTACAGAACTAGAGCCTCACAGAATGGATATGACAAGATGCCAGGTACTTCTAGAGAGACTCCACTTGTTAATCAGGCAAGTTAAAGAATATTGTAAGGTGTGGCGAAGTTGAAAGTTCCGGTTTCCGGACGGAACTTTCAAGGTCCGGAAGTTCCGGTTCCGGCGAACGGACAAAAATTCTGGTTCCGGTACATCCCTAATATACAATAATATATACGGTATATATATTATAATATAGTATATAAAGTTTATATATATGTATATATTATGTATATATTATATATATGAGACTAAGTAGTCGTTTATTAATATTGTACCTGAATATTAGGTATGGTTGTTAACTTACATAGTAAGCGGGGGCGTGTAGTATACGTAGTATTATTTTAGCTTAGCATTGAGTCCGAAGGTGACACATTTAACGTGCGACATTCGAGTCCTTACCTGAGTGTGATTGGGTGCCATCCTAAAATGCGGTAAACGAGCCATGCAGTACATCATGTTATTTTTTAAATACCTGCAGGGTACCTTCCTGGACTTTTTTTTATGCATTTTTCTTATATTTCAGGCACTTTTTAGCCTTTTTTTTATATTTCAGCCACTTTTAGCCTTTTTTTTCTATAGTTCAGGCACTTTTTAGCCTTTTTAAAAAATATATTTTTTAGCGACTTTTTATTACTCAGATGACCATCCTGGACCTTTTGGGCCTTGACCTTTTCATTGGTCTTGACTTTACGCCCTACAGCCTCTTTACCCCACTCTTATATAAACGAAGTTGACAATACTAAAATATAAAAGTATTTATATAATTATATATATATAATAATATATATATATTGTATATATATAGTATATTAAGTATATATAAAACTATATATATTATAATTATATAATATATTATATATAATGCGGATTCCCACCCACCCTCCTTAAGGGGAGGGGTGTTTCGACAGATCAACCAACGCGTTTCGCTTGACCGCAGACCCTACCTGACGAGCCGCGCCGAACCGCACAGCACCGCGCCCGCACCACACTGCATCACGTCGGATCGTTTTTTTTTTCGCTGTTTCGCATCCTTGTTTTTCTATAACTCATTACCTTCATGGTCTTTTATTCGAAATATTTCAGTTTATTTTACGTAGATCATGAATGTTATTTTTAAATTCACGAATGTAGTTTTCATATGACGTCCAAACGGTATCTATCAAGTACCATGAAAGACTCGCTAGGTCTATAAGTACATGCCTTAAATCAATTGGGTTTCATAATATCCATTAAGCTTAAATATATATACTAATATTATTATATATATATGTATTATATATAATTATAATATATATATATATATATAATATATATATAATATAAGTATTATATACTAAGGATGCATTTGTTTGTTTTTCCATCTAGCTCTGTTATGCCTCTTGAACGTGAGCTCAGAAGTTTATACCTCATCTCCACCTTTCACATACTTTGCATTTCTGTCCTCGTGGGTCATAGCGATGAGTAGGGTTTCACTGATCCCCCATATCCTCTATGGCTGCTCTTGGGGGGTGTTCTTCTGGGAAGGTTTTCACAAGGTCTCCCGGAACAATTGGGTCCTCTTTGAAGGAGGTTGCATCAAAACTTGTCATTTATACTACTCTTAGTCAGTATATGTGAACATGCGTTTTGCGCATACCATTATATGCATCATCGAATGGCGCATCTCATCTTCTATCTTCTGATGCGAATCATCCCGCCGCAAGGAATAACATTAAATTGCGGGAATTTTAAAAAAGTGACCCTATAACAGTCACTAACCGAACTGGAACTCGACCCGTAACCTCTTCCAAATGTATTGAACTTAACAGATTGGGCTCGTCTGAATGCCCATTAATTAATAAACAATTTAGTACTCTTACAATATAAAAGGTTTTAATTGCATACCAGAATTTCTGAACTCCAGCTATTTCATACTTTCTCCAATAACTCTGGAATTTTATCAATTTTGCATTATATATATATATATTTATATATATATATATATATTAATATAATTATATATATATATATTATATATATATATTATAAATAAAAGTATATATATATAGTAATATATATATAATTATATAAATATATATAGTATACTATTAATATATATATATATATATCAACGAGAGTTGGAAGAAGGAGAGAAGAGAGAGAGAGGGAGAAGTAGAGAGATATCATCCATACACACACATACATATTACAATATACACATACGTACAGCCACACACACACACTACGCCTTTACGCTATTTTATATACACATCACATGGCAACCGCTTAGGGCTACTTATAAAACAACATACACCAACCCATAACACTTACGCTCACTAACTACACCTACGCACGGGCACACCAAAGCCACGCTGCAGAGTGACTGACCTCATCACATACACTATCCTATATACACACACACCACTACCTCTACCAACCCACCCATAGATACATACCCTAATACATACTTTACGACGTACTCACACCTTACCTAACACCTACACACACCACACCCACACAGTTGTATATAATAATAGGTAATATGAAATATATATATATATATATTAATAATTATATATATATATATATAGTATATATAATATATATAGGCTAGCATACATCAGAACAACATATAAGCCTTTTACTTACTAAAATGAGTCATGACAAGGCAACGGTATCCAGAGGAGCGTTTGGGGTAAAGCCGCCATCAGCGCACTTAATTCACAATTGATGATTGAGTCGATTACTGAGGTAGTGTAGTTACAAACTCTAAAACGAGGAAAGCTGAGAATAGCTATTAAAATAGAAATTCTATTTTTCATTAAATAAATAAATAATGAAAAAGAATGAGGAAGGAGAAAGG
>JABUQX010125652.1:2500-32392 GCA_015478945.1 Trachelipus rathkii
GAATTACGTTATAAATTAGTGATTATCCAGATTTTTATTTTAAAAAAAAAAAACTAGGGTTTGAAAATTTGTGCTGACCAACACTTGATGAACAATCCTTTCAGTTTATAACTACCTGAGGAAGAATATTTTGATTGTGATATATGTCCATTTTTTGTGGCTTTGCGAAACCTAGATACTTGGCCCTCCAGTAAATTTCTATAGAAAGTTTTTTGCCCAATGGAATATCTGTTTTTCTAATAGTTCGGTCGTGTTAATCCTCTTGCTATTTCTAATTTAATTTATATTGCGCTATCAGGTGAATTATATTATACAAAACGAACCTATGCACGCGTTAATAATGTAATTATTTGATATTACAGATATGTGTGGTGATTATTGACTTTAGCATTCACATAAACATGTTAATGTTTGACTCCTCACATATAATAAATGTTATCCAATTATTGTGACTCCTCGTCAATCACATATTGGATAACCAAGTATCACAACGCTGGTTCAAACGATCTCCTCCTCTTTGCCGCATTTGGTGCGTGAGTAAATCTCCTGGTTTGGTAAAATATGAGGTACGGTCATTGTCCTTTCGTATTCCCATGATATGTCGGAAACAACAATTCACGAAATTGATTGTATTTCTGCATAATGCAGAAATACAATCTTTACGTGTTCTGTATTTTGTCCTTTCTTTAGCATTGAATGTCCAGAAATAGAAAAACTGACAATGCATTTATATCCAAATGATATATATATGAATATAGTATATATATATATATATATATATATATATATATATATATATATTATATATATATATATATATATATATATATATATATATATATATATATATATATATTCTATATATATATATATATATTATTTATATATATATATATATATATATATATATATTATATATATATATATATATATATATATATATATAATATATATATATATATATATATATATAATATATATATATATTAGTATATATGGTTGTCTATTCTAATCGCCCTTTTTCCTTTTCGCACTAAAAACATTACGTGTATATTCCGATGAAAATATTGGAGAGTGTTCTGCAAGAACAGTCTTTACAGCAAGGTCCTTTATTTTACATCAGAATCAACTTCGGAAATAAAACTCCAAATAAAACTGTCGCAAAATGATTTATAAAATTTTTGGATGTTAAAAAAAAGACAAAGCTGAATGTTCCTTGCTTTCAGGGCTTCAGAAGTGAAAACTTTCTTGGAGAAATGGTAAAAATATGTTCTCCAGAATCGAGAAGTAAAACGCACTAGATTTTTTCAACCTTGTTATTTGGCATGATGTAAATGTCTAATGATGAACATTGTTTAAGAATGGATAAAGTCAACAGGCTGGAGACTTTCATAAGACTCCTCTAAATTAGGCTTAAAAAGCAGTTCTTGTTTCACCATGGGAATTTCACTGCTATCTTTTCCTGTAGGTCACGCAGAAACGTCATGAGGGAGAGCTATGAAAAACATCAAAAAATTCGCTCTTTGGAAAACTTAAAAATAAAAAATCTCAATGGGAAGATATGTGTAGATTAGGAAATTTTATTTGCCATCCTACTCGGAAACCAGTTAGGGCCTTACCAAGTCATTACCGCTTTATCTGTGAGTAGGATTAGTCTGGATAAGTCCTCAACACGTATAAATAGAAATATTGTCTGATATTAGGACAAATGGACCCTGAAAAAAAAAAAAATATCCATATGCGTACTCCCTTAGTTGCCCGTAAAGTTAAAATTTGCATATAATTTGTCAAAGTACAAATTACTGTACTTTGAATATCGTGGACCAGATTCGCTAGAGATTTTTCCCCCGTCCGCCTACTCGTTCCTGGTCTATGGTCTCGCATGAGGATTAGATTACAACTAAGTCCGATTTTTCGGCGTCTCGTCGCCCTAATCTAGACTCATCTCTCATATCGGCTCGGTTGATTCTACTGTTGAAGGCCTGAGGAAGCAAAATTGAAGAGACTATGAGTTACAACTTTCGAGACCGCAAGCAAAAATTGAATTGAGAATGAGTACAGCCGAAAGCAAATTAATATGAGAATGAGTTACAATCTACTATCGATTGTTTGTTGGCTCATCTTCTAAGCCTATCTCTATTATCATTCGGATGGTCGATTCGCGAAGAAGTTACAAACCTATACGACTTTCTCGCTTCGTAAGTCATAATTCATCTCATTCAGTCGATTTCTTCTTTTTTAATGAAGATTGCCATGTTGCCATGTTATATTCTTTAAAACTGTCGACTGCAGCGCCTTACGTTCACGTACCGTGGACAAGAATCTTCCTTCAAAGAATGGTTAAATGTTACTTGTTTTGAAAAAGTAAGAATAAATATATCGGAAAGGCCATTTTGGTGCTTAAAGAAATCAAATAACTATCACACTCACTCGGAAATAACCAACGTGAGATAGATAAATAGAACAGAGCTAGTATGCACCACAGTAATTTAATAATTTGCAACCTGCTAGAGGGTCTTACAGTTTGAATAATATTTAAAATGGCTAAATATACGTAGCACATAACCAAATAATTTGGATATCGTAAAACTACAAATCATCGTACGGGTCCTTAGGTAGCTCCTCATAAGTTTAAAGTGGGGTACGGGGTTACCTCGCGGACAAGTTTCACAAATTTCACAGGGAAAAAAAACACTAAAGTGCGTTTCCCACCTTTTGCCGTCAAGCCGGTGAATGGGAACAAAGAATGACACGCTCTCATGCTGGCGCATCGCCCTTTACGCTCGTTGTCCAGTATTGTAGGATGCTGTATAAGAAGACCCCTTTCTAAATACCCAATCATTTTCATCCGATCGTATAGGAAAATTGGTCTAGGTTTTTTTTTGTTTTGTAAATATGAGTCTTTAATTTTTATACACGATTCTTCATTCGAATCGATATTATGATATTAAAATATACTTTTTTGTTATTATTTTTATTTCCAAAATAAAAATCAAATTTGAATATTACGTTTAACCGTTTTTTATTTTTCCTTTCCTACGAGTTATATAAAAAGGTGATTTCGAATCATCGAGAAATTAGTTTGAGAAAAAACGGAGCTCTTTAACAAATTTTTCGCTAATAATCAGCACTTCACTGAATCAAAAAATAAAAATGGCTCCGTCATTCGAAACTCAAAAACCGGAGGTTTCCCTCGTCCGAATTCCTGGGAGTGGTCAAGATAAAAGTTTGAAGCCTATACGTTTGGATGTGGCTCAGATTAGCGCGTTCGCGCGTCCTTTAGGCGCTATCGTAAATTTTAATTTCGAGTACCCACTACATCAGCTTAAAAACGAAATTTTGACTATTTCGCCAGTAATACATCCGTCTTTATTACGCTCAACCTTTAGCGACTCCAGAGGTAGTAGTAAGCATCGGGTCTACGATCATCGTAGCGAACAACGAAAATATGTCGCGCCCCTCCCACGATATAAATATTTAATGAAAAACGTTCGTTTAACGTTCATGGAAAGACGAGAAAAAATGGAAAGGTTGAACAAATCGAAGCGAGCTCTAGAAGAAGAAAATAATACACTAGCGAATAAAGTGAAGAAATTTAAAGAAATCATTTTGAGCAAATCGAAATTGAACGAATTTTTAATAGAACTAAAAAAAATGGAAGCTAATAAATTATCGTGAGGAAAAAAATTGTCGAGAGGTTTCGCATAGTCCCCTCCCCCCCCCTAGAGAAAAATATTATTCTTTAATACAGTATTTTGATTTTATAATTTTATAATTTGACTTTGTTAAAATAAATAAATATAAAATAGATAAATCTTTCATTTCTTACGACTTTTTTATTACCCATTTACGCAACTATTTTTAACGGAGAAAACGAAAACAAATTAGGATCATAAATCTAAATATGAATTTGTTTTCTTTTTTTTTATTTGAAAATTTAAATCAGCAACACAAGTGTTTTAAACATATGTAAATAATTTGTTCCTTATACGGAATTATTATTTTTTTTGGTTATAATATAATCTCCCCTAAAAATCCCGTTTTCTATAATAAATTATTTAATAGGTCTAACTAAAGTAAAAATATTTAGTAATAAATAGATAAAATATTTCGATAAGTAAACGAATGCATTAAATAAAAACACTAAGATAATAATTTTTATTTATTTATAATAGAAATAATCATTTGAAAATTGTTTTTAATACAGTAATAATTTAAATAATAATAATATCGTAAAATTGAAAAGCATAAAAAATAGCAAAAAACGATATAAAAGTTATTTATTTTCTTCTCATTATAATCTATATAAAACCCGCATCGTACACCCCCAGTTAACCACTCTAGTTTTTAAACTCACAGGGGGTAGGAGTAGTATCTGCCTGCTACCAAATATTGGCGCGTGTCTTTTATTGCAATTCCGATAACTGTGGAAAGGAGCATTTTTTATAATTATTTTATTTTGATTCGCTTACGCATTTCGCTACTATCAGATTAGTAGTTCATTTGGACGAGAAGAGAACATTTATGGTTTCGCAAAGACTATCTATTTTGTTCGACAAAAAAAGATTTAATTTCACCATAGCTTATGTCAGTTTAGGTCGATTTTCGAGAGATTTTTAATCGAATGCCGCTAGCGCATCGACCAGCAAGAAGTGACGAAAACGTATCGCGAGAGTTTTGCGAGCGACAGTGACGGCACGGCGATCTTTAATTAATTCTTATAATCGACGAAGAGTCTCGGATTTGTTCGTTATTCGGTTCTCAGAATCAAATAATACGCGATGCTTAAAAATTCTTTAATCCGGCCCGAAATATATTGGTGGACGCCTGAACGGGTAGCAGAGGGAAGGGGTTTCAATTATCGTGAAATTTACGGACCCGTGAGGTATTACGAACGAGTAATTGGAAACCGGGTGGCGGATTATGATCCGGGAGTATTTCATTTTGAAATTATTGATGATACCTCTGTTTCGATCAGCAACACTAATGAAAACGAACTAGAAATCACCGAGAGCCGTGTCGACCGAATAACGTCACAACAGGAACCGAATGCCCGCAGCAATACCGAAAATGATGTCGAAAATTATGTCTCAACACCCAACAATGATCTCGTAGAATCGCTAACCGAAGTAGTTACGCCTATCTCCGAAAAGAAGAATGATTCGTCGTCGTCGTCATTATCAGAGGTAAAACCATCGCTTTCCAATAAATCGCGATCTCAAGGAACGCAAACCAACCACGTTTATGAAAAAATGCTTTGCAAAGTTTGCTTGGACAAAGATTCGGAAATTACGTTTTTACCCTGTATGCATATGGTAACATGCTCTTCGTGCTCATCTATCCTCAAATTATGTCCTTACTGTAGGGAGTCTATAAAGCGCGTTATTAAACCGATCTTTGCATGAAAAAATATGTAGCTATTGATGTCTTATTTATAAATATAATCTCTATTAAATTGTTTTTTTTTTTATTATTATTTTTATTTCAAAATAAACATTAAAATTTTGAACTCATTTTAACATTTTTACTTTTAATACACCCTAAACATTAATCGAAAGATTAATTCGAAATCGTAACGGAGCTAAGAAATTATTTTGATAGACAAGACAAATCTTATGGAGAAAATGATTAAAGATGCTCATCAGAGAATAAAGAGAAAGACACTCAGCCGATTCCTGAACGGATAAATATTTTTTTTATATTTTCAAAAAGTCATCGAGACTTTTTCAAATTTTTTTGAAGAGAATATGAACTGAGACATCGAAGTTACGACAAATGCACATTCGTGATGGTTTAAAAAACTAGCATCGGGTCCCAAAAAATTGCTTCCAACTGGCATCGGGTCCCAAAAAAGGTGCTTACACCTGTCAAAGGGTCACAAAGAAAGTGGTTCCAAGTGTCATCAGGTTGCAAAAAACGTGCTTCCAACTGGCTTCGGGTCACAAAAAAGAGTGCTTTCGACTGGCATTGGGTCACAAAATAGAGTGCTTCCGTCTCGTCTCGGGTCTTAAAACAGAGTGCTTCTAACCGTCATCGGGTTACAAAAAAAGTGCTTCCAACTGTCACGGATCACAAAAAAAGTGTTATATACGTTTAACCGATTATATTGCTAAAATTATTTAATCCTATCCCTGTCTATATTATAGGAGAAGTCGATGTCTTTAGAGACGTTTCATCGAGTATCGAGAAAGAGCTGATAGTTAGATATTTTGGTTTCGAAATACGTTCAAACGTATTACCTCGATGTCAAAGTTCCCGAAACCTTAATTTTTTTTTTGAAGTCTCGATGAAATATTTAAAAAAAAAAAAATATTATGCGATCGGGAAATTAAACATCGAGGTTACGTCACATAGGGAGATCGAGCACGTTGAAATGATACTTTATGAAGGAATAATGGGTTTTAATACGTTTGAAAACCAAAACATTTTACTAATATCCCTTCCAGAGATCCGATGAAACGCCACTTATGGAATCGACTTCTCTCATAATATATTAAGGAATAATTTTGAATTATTTCTATAAATAATTGTCGTGTAAACGTATATCATATAGCTGGCTAGAGTAATAAATTATTTCGATAAGTAATTGTTTAAAGGAATGTTATTAAACGGAAACCTTAATGCTTTTTTTAACATAAGATACCAAACGAACTCTTATCTTTAACAAAACTAAATAATTTAATAAAAGTTTAAACACTTATTCATCAAAATCTTTAATGTTGCTTCTATCCATGTTATATACGTTTACACGATTATATGTTAAAAATTATTTAATTCTACCCCCCTATCTATTTTAGAGGAGAAGTCAATGCCGCCGTTAGGGACGTTTCATCGAGTATCGAGGAAGAGCTGATAGTTAGATATTTTGGTTTCCGAATACGTTCAAACGTAGTATAGCCGAGTAGCTCTTTAAACAGTAACATTTCTAAGGTCTCGATCTCCCTATGTGTCGTAACCTCGATGTCTAAGTTCCCGAAACCTTAAATTTTTGGAGAAGTCTCGATAAAAAAAAAAATTTCAAAAAAAATTATTACGCGATCGGGAACTTAGACATCGAGGTTACGTCACATAGGGAAACTAGCATGCCTCCTTACAGTAGGTCATAACTAATTGATAGATTGAAATTGCATTTACGTGTGACAATTATTTATTTTTTTTTCTACGAATTTTTAAAATTCGCAAGGTAACGTTTCCTTTAGTGCGATTATATTATGAGTTTTTGGCAAAATTTTGTTCCTTTATAAAAGAATTTAGAATAGGAAATTTCCAGAGTGTAACAGATGACAATAATATGACAGGCCCATCTTTTCAAACTGTATGACTACACAGGTTTGAAATTAAGTATGTTGTGAAAATTAATAGTTGTTCTATTTGTTAACCTTTTGATATTATGTATGATGGATTTTGATTTCACAAATTATCGACTTTCGGCTTCGGCTAAGTTAATTCCCCCTCCTCTCATTCGGTCGATTTCTCTCTATTTCTAATGAAGATGCTTATGTTGCCATGTTTATAATTTTCAAAACTGTCGACCTGCAGCCCTTACGTCACGTACGCGGAAAGATTATTTTCTTCAAAATGGTAATTTGTAACTTTTTTTGAAAAATAAAATAAATATATGGAAAGGCAATTCTGGTGCTAAGAAATCAAATTCTACTCACACTCATCGGAATAACAAGGAGATTAGAAATAAGTCAACGTAGTATGCACCAAAGTAATTTTAATTGCAACCTGTAGGTCTTAACAGTTTTTGAATATATAAAATGGTAAACACGTGGCAATAACCAGGAATAATTTGGGCTATCGTAAACTAAAATAAGTCGTAGGGTCCTTAGGTACCTCCTCATAAGTTTAAGGGGTACGGGGGGGGTTCCTGGGACAAGTTTCACAATTTCCGGAAAAAAACTAAGGTTGGTTCCCCCTTTGCGTAAGGTGATGGCACAAAAAACGTTCCCTTTATTATGGCTTTTTTTGCCAAATTTAAATAGAATTGCTTTCCTTTAGAATTTTTTTTTCCAACCAGAATTAAAAAAAAAAAAACGGATTTTTTAGGCGTAAACGTAGCATGCTCCTTAACAGTAGGTCATAATAATTAGATAGATTGAATTGCATTTACGTGTGACAATTATTTTTTTTTTTTAACGTAATTTTTAAAATTCGCAAGGTAACGTTCCCTTTAGTGGCGATTATATTATGTCGTTTTGGCACAAATTTCTGTTCCTTATACTTACAAAATTTAATGGAAATTTCCAGAAGTTGTACGATTGTATATGCAGGCTTATATTTTAACTTGTATGACCTAGACAGGTAAAATTAAGTTGTTGTAAGATTACTACGGTGTTTTATTTTGTAACTTTGATTATCTCTAATGCTATGATAGATTTTGAATTTCACATATCGAACTTCTCGGGTTACCTAAGACTCTAATTCATTGTCACTGTTGTCGGATTTCTTTATTTTTATTGCCATGATAATGGCGCCATGTTTGATCTTGAACAGTGTTCCAACATGCAGGTTTCTTACGTAGTACCGGGAAAGATATTTTTCCTTCAAAAATGGTAATTTGTAACCATTTTTTGAAAATAAAATAATATATCGGAAAAGGCAATTTTGGTGCAAATCAATCTAATAACACTCACGTTCGAATATCCAAGGAGATAGAATAGTTACAACGTAGTATGCACACAGTAATTATAATATGCACCTGCTAGGTCTTACAGTTTCGAATATATAAACATGGCAACACACGTGGCAATAACCCAGGAATAATTTGAGATATCGTAAACTAAAATCACAGTCGTAGGGTCTTTAGGTACTCCTCATTAGTTTAAGGGGGTAAGGGGGGTTCCTGGGACAAGTTTTAAAAATTTCCGGAAAAAAACCTAAGTGTTCCCCTTTGCGTAAGGTGATGGAACAAGTTCCAATTATTATTGTAGTTTTTCGCCAAAAATTTAATAATATTATTGATTGTTCCCTTTAGAAAATTTTTTCCACCAGAAAACAAAAATAACGGAATTTAGGCTCGTAAATATCTAGCATAATTCTCCTTACAGTAGTGTCTATCTAATTTGATAGATATTGATAATTTATGGCTAATTTTTCTATATAATCAGTGTGATCAAATTATTTTTTATTTTTTTCTTACGTAAATTTTTTAAATACATTCGCAAGGTAACTGTTTTCCCTATTAGTTTAGCTGATATTCCCCATATCTATGCGTTTTGGGCACAAACATTGGGGCAGATGTGGTTTCTACTCTCCGGTAGGTGTACTTTTGTTACTATAAGATATTATTTTAGATTATCGTGGAATAATTTTTATAGTATGTGTTTAAGTTGACTAATTATTATTATTAATTATATTATGATTCATTATTATGTGATCTCTCTTTAATTTTATTTTTTTTTATTTTAATAATACTTATTTTGTTATTATTTTACTATTTTATATTATTTTCTTGGTCAGCCTTGGACTATTCTTAACCTAAATTTAATAGAATTTATAAGTTTGTAGTACTCTGATACTCTTATAAGAAATGGGTTAGATTTATTACTGTTGTAACTTTATGTATTATTTCTCTCTCAGTACTGTTATGGATTTGGACTTTATATAAGCATTCTACTATACAACGTATATTCCTCGATGCGACGATGATCTTCTTTGTCAAAAATGTATGTTGATTGCGTTCCCGTCCGTGTCCTTTAGTGAATTAAGTCTAATTGTTAGATATCTTTTGGTTTTTAACTCTAATGGCTTCGAGATGATTTTGCTCCTATTATTTACTGTGTTATTATATTGATATAGATGTCCCTCATAGTGGGTTGGCCTCTTTCATTATTGTTTGCTATAGGATAGTGAGCTGTACCAATCACTTCCTGATGAATCAACTTCCTTTTGTCGATCGTATCTACTCTATGTCCGGAATTTAAAACTGATAAGTTGCTGTTGTAACTTTTTTGAAAAACTCTATATACATTGCCAACTGCTTCCGGAAGAAAGACGGGTCCAGTGTGGGTTCTCGGTGCTCGAAGTGATAATTCATAAATAATATTCTCAGACCAAGATCGATATGGCGGATAACTAAAAATTTAGAAGTTTTAAGTCGAGAATAATAATTGATAAGATAGTTATCTAAAGAGTGAGATTAGTCTGCACCCTAAGTTATTTATATTTTTAGAATGGAGTTTTGAGGTTTTCTTAATAGGAAGTTTTTTTTTCCTTAATATATTAAATTTTCTTTCTTTTTTTTTATATTTATATTTCTATTGGCTCGGTAGGCAACTCACGTGGGCTTATCAAGATATTTGTTTCTATTAGATATTTAAATTTTTTATGATATCGTTTACAGATACTCTCTCTAACATTGCTCAGATCTTTCTCTGTAGTGCCGTTCTCTTCTGGATCTTTTATGGTATCATTTTTTGATGTTTAAAGTATCTTTAGAGGGGGTCTACCTTCTTGCGGGGTGTTGCTGGACTACTGAGTTTTTTCCTTTTAAAATTCTTCTCCTTCGCGTAATGTATTTTAACAGCTAATAACATTGTTTGTCCAGCTTTAACTATTTTGCCGTATAAATGATGGTATGGAACAAAAACCGTTTTCTCTTATTTTAATTTTATATGGGCTTCTTCGCCCCATAAAAAATTAATATTATAGATTGTTTATCCCTTTAAGAATTTTTTTTCCTATCAATATATAAATTTAATAAAAAACTACGGATATTTTTCTAGGCTCCTGTACTCTTAGTATTGTACCTATCATTAACAGTAGGTATTAATAATTAATTGTAATTAAAGATTGAAATTTGATCATTTCTATCGTCATTACGTCACCAATTTTATCTATCTTTTTTATTTATTTTTTTTTCTTTACGAAATTTTTATAAAATTTCGGACTAATCGTAATACGTTCCCTTTAAGTTGTCGTACTTTTATTATGTGTATACGTATCATTTATGGCATACTAATATAAATATTATTGTAACTTTTTAGTTCCCTTTACTTATACAAGAATTTTATGACTTCTGTAATATTTCCTGTTAAATAATGCACAATTTCTAAGAATAATCCTTATAACAAATGTGTCAAATATCTTAGGTCGGTAAAACATTGCTAACATCTGCATTATATATTTACGTATATATATACTCTATTCTTTGTAACCTTTATATATTGATATAATTTTATTATTATTATGATTATTGTTGTTATTATATGATTATTCTTACAACTTACATCTTGATTTTATTTCTTCGTATCAGTAGTAACTTACGGCTATATATCTCAATAACTATTCTTCATTTTATCGTTTTTGATCATCTCGACGCAGAAATAGGTAATATCCTAGGAGCTAATTTTTGAAGATAAGCTAAACTTTCGAGACGAATGCAAATTATTAGATATGGATAATGTAATGGCTAACTAACTTTTCGAGATACCGAAGCATAATATTCTTACCGTTAATCCAGAGGAATACTTAAATAAGTACTAAAAACTTGAGGGAAAAGAAAGCAAATAAATTTTGTGTGTTTCATATTTAGAGTTTTAGCATACTTTTTTGATATAGACACTCTCACCTTTATGACCAAGAAGCATAAAATTTTGCAGGGGATTGAAGATTATATCCGTTGTGTAAATTCTTCTAATCAAGTATCGATACGATTCTGTGAATATCGGGTGGATTTTCTTGCTAAGCCTCCTTGAAGAATCTGCGATTTTTCTCCATTCGGAATTTAGATTTTTTGAATTGTAAATAAACTCTAGTGTACGCGTAAATCTATGAGCATATAATTCTTGAGTATATATCTTAAATAATTAACGACTTCTTTCGGGGCATTGTATAGGTGTCTTCAGAATAGTAGCTTATCTTTTTTATCTTCATTCGGTGAGTTACCTTTTCTGGCGGATATAGTAAATTCTCTCTTATTGATTATATAGGGCCGATAAGTATTGGTTCAATATGTTATTAAAGAACAATATTCGCTTTACATTTATTATTTTATAACATTCCTAATTTACCAGGTAAGTGGCTGACAGTTGCGGAGTTTAACTCTTTACGTTCACACAGTTCGTCGCTATATTCTAAGATATCTCTCTGTCTTGTCTTTACAAGATAAATTTATTCTAGATAAATTGTGGGTTCTGGTTGATGACCCTTTATTATTGGCTGCTTTTGAGAAATCATTTCACTACGTCGATAATGGCCAAGTCGATGATTGCATGAGAAGTAAATATCAAATATATCATACTACATAATACCTAGTAGTAATCCTTGTTCAATTTAATCTCATCTTCATTCTCTGTATGAGGCTATTTGCTCTCTATTTGTACATGCTATTTATTGATAAGATGAAGTGCTTATCTATATTGTATTCTGGAAAAGCGAGGGTGATTTTTTGTTTGGTCTGTTATATTACATATTGGCATTAAACCCTAAAATGAATTTAATATTAAAGTTAAATAACCTGAGCTGAAATTTTATTGTGCTAATTTTCGCTAGGGTAAAGAATATTTTGTGAAGTTTTATATCTTCTCTCATCTTCGTTATATATAGTACTACTCGTAATTCTCTATTCCTTTACGATTCTTCCTTTTCTATCTTCGATTTCCCCCCTATTTACTGTTTCTCGTATAACAACTCTTTCGCATTCATTCCCGTTTTACGATCTTTGAATATGGAGCCGTTAAGCTGCCTTTTTTTTACACGTCGTCCAATAGCTCGGTTTATATTATTTTCTTTTCATGTTTACAAGTTTTGCTACTCTTGGTTATTGTCTTATTATTCCCGTATCTCCACTATACTACGTTCCTCATATCGTTTCTCATACTCGTTCTCATCGTTTATTCCTCATCATCCATGTTTATTTACCTGTTCTCACCGTTCTATATACCTCGTCTCTACCCGTATCTTACCGTTATCTCCACTTTACTACGTTCCTCGTTCCATCTCTCGTTTACCTTATCGATCTTCCTAATATCGTTTCCTATTTCGTATTCTCACCGTTCCCCGTCCCAAAGTTCCCTGATTCACTCGAATTAGTGTTCTTGACTTACTATTAATATTATATTCATAATTCGATCGAGTAATATTTTCTCTGGTAAAAAAGGCGTACAAAGAAATCAGATCGTAATCAGTATAATAATAAATAACTAGTAAGATTATTTTTCTCAACTACAGTCTCTTCACCTAATTTACCTCACTGTCTCACTCGTTACCCCGTATCTCTCCCTTCTCGTATCCCTACGATCATATCTATACACCCGTTCCCGTTCTCTACTATCGTTACCTATTCCTTGTATTACACTATATCGTTCCCCGTTATCCATTCTCAGTACCATACCCGTCTCTCATTTCTATTCCTTATTCGTTCCTACTACCTCGTTATCCTCGTATCTTACAGCTATTAAATAACTCTGTTTACCCGTCTCCTCTTCGTTTCCCTCGATATTCACATTCGTATTATACCGTTACTCCACCTGTATTTCCCCTATACTCGATTGCTTCTCTTAGGCTGATTTTCTTGTCTCTCTCGTATCATCCATATATTTCGTTCCTACGTCTCCACTCGTCTTCTCTATCTAGTACTTATTATCAACTCTTCTAGTATTTTATCTCTCCGTTCACTAAGTTCAACCCGTCTCTCACTCGTTTTCCCTATAACGTATCTCTTCTAACCTCGTTTTCCCTGTACATAACTCGTATAATTCGTGATCCTTTAATCTTATTACTATTTATTATATTATTCGATATCTATTCTAATTTAGAAATCGCGTATAGAGTACATTTAATTACAGGTATGATAATGAAAAATTAGGATGAAAAATATATTGAAAAAATATAGCGATACGGTTTTAACATATACTTTAGAATTTTTTTAGTATGTTTATTTGTACTTTTTGTTTTTTTTTCTCTTTGGTATTTTTTTTGAGAGATACGTTTTTTTTCGTATTTGCTCTCATATACTCCTGTTAATTTATTATTTTTTACGTTGTTTTTATTTCTAGAATTTGAAACCTTTATTAATATATATATATTTAACTATACTTCGAATTAATAAAACACGGATTTTGATGATATTTGTAGTTGAATATCTAGACTTTAGAAAAAATTTATATAAATCATAGTACAGATCAATGATAAATAATTAAGAATTTACGAAATTTTAGTTTTTCGCAAATTATACAATACACAAACTATTTGGTTGCTATTCTGGTTGGTACGTATAAGCTTTTAATTATTAATTTTTGTCTAATAATTTCTTGTATTGGCTTAGATTTATTGTTCATATAATTATATTATATTTATGTTTATATCTTTTCCGTGTTTCTGCTACATGCTGAAGTGGTTTGTTTTTTTCCTTCTCCGTGGGACCCACGCAAATTTCTCTCGTATTTAATTGGAAATAAAATTTATTCTATTTGAGCGACTAGGACTTCACTTTTTTTTATTCGTGGGTGTCAGTGCTAGGGAATCGGCGTTTTTGATAGATTAATATTGTTTTGGCTTTTCATATACGTGTTGATCCTATTACCGAGTAGTGTGATAATACTAGTTAGAGGGTATAATCTTTTAAATTATTATTTATTTATTTTTTACGATATTAATATTTTTATATATATAGTTGTAAGACTAAAAAATCTGTCATCAAGCCTATGTTAAAATTTATATATTGGGGTCGTGTCGTATCGTATTTTTTATTCATTATTATTGTTTTAGAGTATACCTCTAAAATAATTAATTATTTTATAATTAAGTAAAGCTTAGTTATCCCACTAATTTAATAGTTAAATTAATAAAAAAATATCCATTTAAAGATAATATCAAAGCACACTCGCCGTAAAATAAAAACATAAATTTGTCGAACAACATAATGGAGGACTGTAAAACACATTACTTTTTTCATTGCTATTACCTTTCCTTCTATCCAATGAAGTAATAAGTTCACGTTTAATATTTTTCTTATTGGATGCCCGCGACTTCGAATAGCGTAATGATGGATGGAACCTTTAATAGATATTTTATTTTTATACGTATATTAAGTATCGACTTAAGAATATTTAAATAGAATAAATTATAAAGTCTTTACTATTTCTTCCTCATATCATTTATTGTTATATATTATATTATTTTTCTATTATGTATTCTTATATAATTTTTATTCCATATAATTTTATTCATTTCATATACTCTTATCCGTGACTCTTTATCGTATCTTTATTTCTACATCATAAATACACAGAATATAGTATGACGTTTCGTACTTTACCTTCGAAGAGATGTACTAGATGAAATTTTTGAAAGAGAAGCAGATGTACGAAAGTAAAATATAAAATTTTGTAAACCATTGGGGTTGGGGTAGGGGGTTTTTTGGGTAGGGGGAGGACTGAAAGAAATGATGATGAAGGGGCTCCCGTATTCACTGATAGAAAGTTGGTGGGGGGGAGGGTTTAAAGGTGGGGAAGGCCATGGGAATATTTAATTCTACACCCGCGTGCTAATAACATATAAGTAATTTTTCATTAAACGGCTTTGAAACCAATTTCGCATGCTCGCATCGTGGTTAGCTCTGAGCATCTCATAAATAGAATTACGGAATGGCAGGATCAACGGCAATAGGGTTCTCAGAGGGCATGAAATTATCGTTTAGGCGTTTAAATATTATTGTGGGTGACGTTTTATTCTGTACGTTTATAAGTCGAAGGTATAAGCTAAAATATGAAAAAAATTTCAATTTTTCCCGAGGCTTAACGACGTTCTAAGCGTAAAATATGGATTTTATTGAGTTATAACGGTTCCGATGAAACGTCACAATTGGAACTATTATTACGCTTATCGACGTTCTAGAGTAAAAATGGATCTAAACAGCGTAGAGGTCATTTATTTTGGGGCTTTTACGAACGATATATATGCAGAGGACGTTTCCAGGTAAATTGGGCATCGTGCAATAATTTTTTTATTATTTTTTTTTTTAATTTAGTTACCTCTAAAATTTATTTATCGTAGAAAATGGATTTAAGGCCGAGACTACTAATATAAAAAAATTAATATACATATATAAATACTAATCTGATAAATTTAAGTATTTTAAGAAAAATTAAGAAAGAGAAAAAATAAATATTCAATATGTGAATAACTTATTTTTAGCAATTCTTTACAGTTTGAATTCGCTTAATTTTTTGTTTTTTGTGGTTTCTCTCGGGAAAATAACACGCTTAGAAAAAAAAAACAAATTTATTTTGCACCATCTCCCGAAAGTAAAGAGTAACGTTATTTCGTACCCGAGTGAACCGTAGGAGGGTACTTTTAAATTTTTTTTTTACGTTATCTTTTTTGTAAGCAAAAAATCGCTCAAAGCCCATAGAAAATGGGGGTCGTGCCATTTTTTTATGAATAATTTTTGTTTAGTTTACCTCTAAAAATATTTTTCATAGAAAACTGAATTTAGGGGAGACTGTTAAAAAAATAATAATTATATATAAAAGACTTGCCCTCGAAAAAAAACTCGCTTGGAACGAAAAATTATTTTGCAACCATCTCCGAGAAGTAAAAAGTTTACTTTATTTTGTCGCCCGCTCGAAGCGTAGTGGGGACGCTTTTAGATTTTTCTACGTCGGATATTTATATAGAACTTGATATTCAGGTATTCACACTGAAATATTTATCTGTTTATTTTTTTTCTGTTTTATTTTCCAAAAAAAAAAACTTTATACGTGAACTTTTCGTTTTTTTCTCAAATACGATAGTGACGTTCGTAATTACCGAGACGTTCCTCGCAGGGGATCAATTCGAGGCCGGGTTTCTCTACGGCGTCACTATAATATAATGACGTTTTTCGATTACCATAAAAACGACCTCGAACGATAAAACGGCAATATTTTCAGGGACGAACTATGTTAAGCGTAATAATTATGATTATAGTGACGTTTATTCTGAACCGTTTATAAAGTCGAAGGTATAAGTTAAAATTTGAAGAAAAAATTTCAATTTTTTCCACGAGGTCGACATTTTTATAGTTGAGAGATTTTGAATTTAATACTTTTGTAGTTTAAACGGTTTCCGAGAAACGTCACTATTGAATATTATTCTTAACGACGTTTTTTAATCGTAAAAAATGGTTTAAACGCGTAGAGTCATTTATTTTGGGCTTTACGAAACGTCACTATATGAAGAGGACGTTTCAAGGTATGGGGCATGTGCAATATTTTTTTTATTATTTTTTTTAATGATAAAAATTATCAATTTTTCCGCGGGTCGCTTTTTGGAGAGAGAATTTCTGATTTAATACCTTTTGAGTTTATAACGGTTCCGACGCAAAGTCACTTTGCGAAACTATTTTCGCCTTTATCAACGTTCTAAGAGTAAAAAATGGATTACTAAACGCGTAGAGTCTTATTATGGGTTTTTCGAACGTCAGAATGACGGGACGTTCCATGAGGTAAACTGGGCATCGTGCAATTATTTTTTTATTATTTTTTTTAATTTAGTTTACTCTAAAATCCAATATTTATGGTAGAAAACGAAATTTAAGGGAGACTAACTATATAAAAAAATTAATATAAATAAATATAGTACAGAATCATGATAAATAATTAAGTATTTAAGAAAAATTAAGAACGAAAAAATAAATTTCCAATATGTGAATAACTTATTATTAGCAATTCATTACAGGCTTAGATTTTTTCCTTATTTTTTTTTTTTTTTGGTTTTCTTCGAAAGAAACTCGCTTAAGGAACAAAAAATTTATTTTTGGCACCATCTCCCGAAAAGTAAAGAGTAACGTTTCGTGAACCGAGTGAACCGTAGGAGGGTATTTAATTTTTTTTTTACGTTTAATTTTTAAAGTAGCAAAAAATCCCGCTAAGCACTTCGGGAATGGGGGTCGTGCGTAGTTTTTATGAATAATTTTTGTTTAGTTACCTCTAAAAATTATTTTTCATAGAAAACTGAATTTAGGGGAGACTGAATTAAAAAAAATAATAATATATATAAAGTACACTTGCCCTCGAAAAAAAACTCGCTTAAGGAACGAAAAATTTATTTTGCAACATCTCCCGAGAAGTAAAAAGTTACTTTATTTTGTGCCACGATCGAAGCGTAAGTGGGGACTTTTAGATTTCTTTACGTCGATATTTATTTTAAGAATTGATATCAGGTATCAATATCATTTATTGTTATTTTTTTCCTGTTTTTTTTTCCTAATTTCATCATAACTTTATCAGTGAACTTTTCGTTTTTTTCCTCAAATTACGATAGTGACGTTTCGTAATTACCGAGACGTTCCTCGCAGGGGATCAATCGCGGCCGGGTTTCCTCTACGGCGTCACTATATAATGACGTTTCTCGATTACCATAAAACGACCTCAAACGTCGAACGGGCAATATTTTCAGGGATGAAATACCGTTAAGCGTATTAATTATTATTACAGTGACGTTTATTCTGTACCGTTTATAGGTCGAAGTTATATAGTTAAATTTGAAAAAAAAATTTCAATTTTCCGGGTCGAATTTTTTAGAAGATTTTGATTTATTACCTTTTTGAGTTATACAACGGCTTCCGACGCAACGTCACTATTCGGAACTATTATTACGCTTAAAGACGTTTTAAGCGTAAAAATTGGATTCTAAACGCGTAGAGTGATTTTTTTTGGGCTTTTACGAAACTCACTATATGAGAGGACGTTCGAGGTAAATGGGCGTCGTGCAATATTTTTTTTTATTTTTTTTTAATGAATAAAAAATTTCAATTTTTTCCCGAGTCGACTTTTTTGGAGAGAGTATTTTGATTTATTACCTTTTGCGTTAACGGATTCCGACCGAAACGTCACATTGGAACTATTATTACGACTTATCGACGTTCTAAGAGTAAAAAATGGATTCTAAACGCGTAGAGTCATTTTATTTTAGGCTTTTTCGAAACGTCACTATATGAAGAGGACGTTTCCGAGGTAAACTGGGCATCAGTGCAATATTTTTTAATTATTTTTTAATTTAAGTTCTCTAAAATTTTTATCGTATAAAACGGAATTTAAGGAGACTAAACTATATAAAAAATTATATAATAATATAGTCCAGATCATGATAAATAATTAAGTATTTAAGAAAAATGAACGAAGAAAAAATAAATATTCAATATGTGTCTAAATTATTATGCAATTCATTACAATTTTTAGAATTCCTTAATTTATTTTTTTTTTTGGTTTCTCCTCGGGAAAAGAAACTCGCTTAACGGATACAAAAATTTATTTTGCAACCATCTTCCCGAAAGTAAAGAGTAATCGTTATTCGTACCCCCGAGTGAACCGTAGGAGGGTACCTTGATTTTTTTTTACGTTATTTTTTAAGTGTAGCAAAAATCGCTCAAAGCCCATAGAAAATGGGGGTCGTGCGTAGTTTTTTTATGAATAATTTTTGTTTAGGTTACCTCTAAAACTTATTTTTCGTTGAAAACTGATTTAGGGGACTGAATTAAAAAAAAAATAAATAATCTATATAAAGTAAACTTGCCCTCGAAAAAAAACTCGCTTAAGGACGAAAATTTATTTTGCAACATCTCCGAGAGTAAAAAGTTACTTATTCTGTGCCAGCGAATCGACAGCGTAAGTGGGGACCTTAAGATTTTCTTTACGTCGATATTTTTTTAACGAATATGATATTCAGGTATTCACATATCATTTTATTGTTTAATTTTTTTCTGTTCTTAATTTTTCCTAATTTTCATCATAACTTTATCCGTGAACTTTGCACGACGCCCCAAAATACGATAGTGACGTTTTTTAATTCCGAGACGTTCCTCGCAGGGGATCAATCGCGGCCGGGTTTCCTCTTCGGCGGCGTCACTATAATATAATGACGTTTCTCGATTACATAAAACGACCTCCGACCTCGAACGGGCAATATTTTCAGGGATGAACATATCGTTAAGCGTAATAATTATGATTATAGTGACGTTTATTCTGTACCGTTTATAGGTCAAAGTTATCCACAGTTCAAATTTGAAAAAAAAAATTTCATTTTTTCCGAGTCGAATTTTGGAGAGAGATTCTTGTTTATACCTTATTGAGTTATAAAACGGTTCCGACGAAACAGTAAATTTAGGAACTATTTCATTACGCTTAACGACGTTTAATTGTAAAAAATGGACTTCTAACGCGTAGAGTCTTTATTTTGGGCTTTTCGAAACGTCCTATACTGACGAGGAGTTTCAAGGTAATGGCATCGTGCAATATTTTTTTATTTTGTTTTTAATTTCATTTCTAAAAATTATTTATGGTAGAAAACGAAATTTAAGGGATATATAATACTATAAAAAAAAAATTAATATAAATATAATAGTAACAGTTTGATAAATAATTAAGTATTTAAGAAAAATTAAGAAACGAAGAAAAAAATAAATATCCAATATGTGAATAACTTATTAGCAATTCATTCAGGCTTAGATTCCTTAATTTTTTTTTTTTTTGGGGTTTTCTTTTTAAAAAATACTCGCTTAAGGAACAAAAAATTTTTTTTGCACATCTCCCGAAAGTAGAGAGTAACGTTATTTCGTACGGCCGAGTGAACCGTAAGGAGGGTCCTTTAATTTTTTTTCTTACGTTAATTTTTTAAAGTGTGCAAAAATCGCTCAACGCTATAGAAATGGGGTAGTGCGTAGTTTTTATATAATCTTCTTGTTTAGTTACTCTAAATTTTTTTCATAGAAATGAATTTAGGGGAGACTGATTAAAAAAATAATAATATATATAAAGTACCATGCCCCTCGAAAAAAAAACTCGCTTCAAGGAACGAAAAATTTATTTTGAAACATCTCCCGAGAAGTAAAAGTTACTTTATTTTTGTGCACGATCGAGCGGAGTGTGGGGGCTTTTAAGATTTCTTTTACGTGTCGATATTTATATAGATTGATATTCAGGAATAATTTATCCGTGAACTTTTTCGTTTTTTTCCTCAAATACGATAGTGCCGTTTTCGTAAATTAACCGGACGTTCTCCGCCAGGGATCACATCGGGCCGGGTTTCCTCTTACCGGCGTTCACTATAATATAATCGACGTTTCTCGATTACCATAAAAACGACCTGCACGAAAAATAGGAATTTTACAATTATGATTATAGTGACGTTAATTCTGTACCGTTTATAAGTCGAAGTTAAATTTTCTAAATTTGAAAAAAAAAATTTCAACTTCTTTTCCCGAGGTCGAATTTTTGGAGAGAGATTTTGATTTATACTTTTTAAGTTATAAACGGTTCCGATGAAACGTCACTATTGGAACCATTATTACGCTTAACGACGTTCTAAGCAGTAAAAAATGGCTTCAAACGCGGGTGAGTCATCTTATTATTGGCTTTTTACGAACGTTCACTATTGACGAATGAGTTTCCGCAGGTAAACTTGGGCCGTCGTGCATATATTTTTATTAATTTTTTTTTTAAATTTAGTTACCTTCTTAAAATTATTTATCGTGGAAACGGAATTTAAGGGAAGTCTAACTTAGAAAAAAATTAATATAACATAAATATAGTACAGTCAATGATAAATAATTAAGAATTTAACGAAAATTAGACGAAGAAAAAATTAATATCCAATATGTGAATAACTTATTATTAGCAATTTTTTTCAGGTCTTAGATTCCGTAATTATTATTTTTTTTTGGTTTCTTCTCGGGAAAGAAACTCGCTTAAGGAAAAAAATTTTATTTTGCACCATTCTTCCGAAAAGTAGAGAGTAAAGTTATTTCGTGCCCCGAGTGAACCGTAGGAGGGTACCGTTAATATATTTTTTTTTACGTTTTTTTAAGGTGTAGCAAAAATCGCTTAAAGCCTATACGAAATGGGGGTCGTGCGTAGTTTTTATAATTAATATTGTTTTAGTTTACCTCCTAAAAAATTATTTTTCCATAGAAAAACCTGAATTCTAAGGGAGACTAAATTTAAAAAAACATAATATATAAAATATAAAGCACACTCGAAAAAAACTCGCTTAGGAACGAAAAATTTATTTTTGCAACATCTCCCAAGAAGTAAAAAGTCACGTTAATTTTTGTGCCAGATGAAGCCGTAAGTGGGGACCTTTGGTTTCTTTACGTCGACATTATATTAAGAAATTGATACTTCAAGGTATTCACATATCATTAATTGTTTATTTTTCTATGTTCTTAATTTTTTCCTAATTTTTCATCAATCTTTATCCGTGAATACTTTCGTTTTTTTCTTCCTCAAAACACGATAGTGGACGTTTCGTAATTACGAGACGACTCCTCGGAGGGGAACAAATCGCTGCCGGGTTTTTACTCTACGGGCGTCACTATAAAATACCTTAAGTACTCGAGTACCAAAACTAATTCGAACGATCAAACAGAATATTTTCAGGGATGAACTCATCGTTGGCTGTGAATAACATATTATCAATTCTTTACAGAATTAGATTCCGTAATTATTTTTTTTTTTGGTTTCATCTGGAAATAAAACGCGTTAAGGAACAAAAAACTTTATTTTGCATCCATCTCCCGAAAGTGAGAGTAACGTTATTTTCTTGCCAGAGTGAACCGTAGGGGGTAATTTTTTAATGCCTTTTTCTATCAAATACTTAGATTGACTGAATGGAAGTACTAATAAAATTTAAGTTTAAGTAGTTTTTAATAAAAATTTTTGTTTAAATAATAGTAATTATCCTTTAACAAGAATAGTGTTAACCTCGAGTAACATTAAAAAAAATAATAATAATATATATAATTTACAGATTCCCTCGTAAAAAAAACTCGCTTAAGGAACGAAAAAAAATTATTTTGCAACATTTCCCGAGAAGAAAAGTTACGTTATTTTGTGCCACGATGAAGCGTAAGTGGGGCTTTAAGATTTTATTTACGTCGATATTTTTATATTAAGATTGATCATTCAGGTATTCACTTATCATTAATTGTTTATTTTTCTATGTTCTTATTTTTTCCTAATTTTCATCACTTTAAATGTGTGAATTTTCGTTTTTTTTTTCTCAAAATACGATAGTGAAGTTTCGTAATTACCGAGACGATCCTCGGAGGGGATAAATCGAGGCGGGTTTCCTCTACGGCTCACTATTCAATACTAAAACGTCTTTTCTCGATTACCCTAAAAAAACGACCTCGACGATAAAGGCAATAATTTCTCAGGAATGAAACTATGTTGGCGTATTAATATTATTGTGGTGAGTTTATTTCTTGTACCGTTTATAAAGTCGACAGGTTAAGCTAAAATATGAATACAAAAATTTTTCATTTTTCCCGAGGTTCGACTTTTGGAGAGAGATTTTGCATATTATACCTTTTGAGTTAATAAACGGTTCCGACGAAAACGTCCGTATATTGGCACTATTCTTACGCTAAATGACGTTTTTAGTAAAAAATTGATTCTAAACGCGTAGAGTCATTTATTTTGGGCTTTTAAGAAACGTCACTATATTGACGAGGACGTTTCCGAGGTAAATGGGCATCGTGCAATATTTTTTTATTTATTTTTTAATTTAGTTACCTCTAAAAATATTTATGGTAGAAAACGAAAATTTAGGGGAGACTAAACTATAAAAAAAAATTAATTTTATAAATAAATAGTATAGATCATGATAAATAATTAAGTATAAATTTATTTTTGCACCATTTCCCGAGAAGTAAAAAGTTACTTTATTTTGTGCACGATCGAAGCGTAAGTGGGCACTTAAGATTTCTCTTACGTGATATTTAATATTAAAGAATTGATATTTTCTATTCTACCTTATTTATTGTTTTTTTTTCTCTGTTTACTTAATTTTTGGTGATTTGCTCATAATTATCCGTGAACTTTCGTTTTTTTCTAAAATAACGATAGTGAAGTATTCGTAATTACCCGAGCGTTCCTCGCAGGGATCAAATCGAGGCCGGGTTTCCTCTACGGCGTCATATAATATATGACGTTTCTTTCTTCGTTACCATAAAAAGACCTGAAACATGAAACAAAGGCAAATATTTTCAGGGATAACTATCGTTAAACGCGTATAATTATGATTATAGTGACGTTTATTCTGTACCGTTTATAAGTCGAAGTTATTAAGTTAAAATTTGAAAAAAAAATTTCAATTTTTCCGAGGCTCGAATTTTGGAGAGAGATTTGTTTAACCTTTTGAGTTATAAAACGTTCCGACGCAAACCGTCACTATTGGAATATTATTACGCTTAAGACGTTTTAATAGTAAAAAATGGATTCTAAACGCGTAGGGTCATTTATTTTGGGCTTTTACGAAACGTCACTATTAGAGGAACGTTTCCAAGGTAATGGCCATCGTGCATATTTTTTACTTATTTTTCTTTAATTTAGTTACCTTAAAAATTATTTATGGTAGAAAAAGATATTTAAAGGGAGACTAAACTATATAAAAAAATTAATATAATAAATATCAGTACAGATCATGATAATATTAAGTATTAAGGAAAATTAAGAACAGAAGAAAATCAATATTCAATATGTGAATACTTATTATTGCATTCATTACAAGGCTTGATTCTTAATTTTTTTTTTTTGGGTTTCTCTCGGGAAAAAACTCGCCTAAGGAACAAAAAATTTATTTTTGCACCATCTCCGAAAAAGTAGACGAGGTAACGTTATTTCGTTCCCCGAGTGAACCTTAGGAGGGGTACCTTTAATTTTTTTTTTTTACGTTAATATTTTTAAAGTGTAGGCAAACAATCGCTCAAAGGGAAAAGGCGAAAAGATCGATCGAAATCAGCTAAAAACCGAGATTTTTCCCCGTCCCTACTCGTTTCCGGTCTGTCTCCACAGACCGAAAGCAAAATTGAATGAGAATGAGTTACAACTATCGATTTTTTTTGGCTTCTGCTAAGTCTATCTCATTCTCATTCGGTCGATTCACTAATTAAACCCAGGAAGCAAAATTGAATATATATATATATATTTATATATATATTTATTATATATATATATATATAAATATTTATAATAAATATATATATATATATATATATATATATAATATATATACATAGTCTTTTCTTTTCTAATCTCATTGTTTAAAAAGCGAGCATAGTATTTTCTGCATCGAAGTGAACGATGACTTAGTCTTTCCTTCAAGGAAGTCTTAAAAATTTAAAAAGCGAGCATAGTATTTTCTGCATCGAAGTGAACGAATATTTAATTGTATATTATTATATATATATATATATATATATAATTTATACTATATATTATATATTATATATATATATATATATATATTATACTATATATATATATTAATAATAATAATATATATATATATATTATATATATATATATTTTATATAATATATAGTATATATATTATTATTATATATATAATAATATATATATATTATTATATATATTATATTATATATATATATATTTATATTATATATATATATATATATATATATTATATAATATAAATATATATATTATATATAGAGAGAGAGAGAGAGAGAGAGGAGAGAGAGAATTACAACTATTTTTTTTTTCTTTTTTTATCTCAAAACTACGCCATAGCTCCAGAACACTGATATCATAGTGGAATAGCGTATAGAATGAGTTACAACTATCGATTTTTCGGCTTCGGCTACGTCTAACTAACTCATTCTCATTCGGTCGATTCACTAATTAAACCAAGGAAGCAAAATTGAATGAGAATGAGTTACAACTATCGACTTTTCCTCGGCTTCGGCTAAGTCTAACTTATTCTCATTCGGTCGATTTCTCTCTTTTTAATGAAGATGCCATGTTGCTATGTTTATATATTCAAAACTGTATGACTTGCAGCCCCTTACTTCAACAGCCGAAAGCAAAATTAAATGAGAATGAGTTACAACTACTATCGATTTTTTTGGCTCCTGCTAAGTCTATCTCATTCTCATTCGGTCGGTCGATTCACTAATTAAACCCAGGAAGCGAAATTGAATGAGAATGAGTTACAACTATCGACTTCTCGGCTTCGTCTAACTCTAACTCATTCTCATTCGGTCGATTTCTCTTTTTTTGATGAAGATGCCATGTTGCCATGTTTATATATTCAAAACTGTGTGACCTGCAGCCCCTTACTTCACGTACCAGGAAAGATATTTTCCTTCGAAAATGGTAATTTGTTACTTTTTTTGAAAAATAAAATAAATATATCGGAACGGAAATGGCCAATTTGGTGCTAAAGAAATCAAAATCTATCACACTCTAAAGAATCAAAAATCTATCATACTACACGTAATTTATAATTTCAACTCGTTAGGTCTTACATATATTTATATAAACATGGCTAAAACACGTGGCAATAACCCAGGAATAATTTGAGATATCGTAAAACTAAAATCAGTCGTAGGGTCCTTAGGTACTCCTCATTAGTTTAAGGGGGTACGGGGATTTCCTGGGACAAGTTTCAAAATTTCCGGAAAAAAGCCCTAAGTGTTCCCCCTTTTCGTAAGGTGATGGAACAAGAAACCGTTCCCTTTATTATGGTTTTTCGCCAAAAATTTAAATTGATTGTTCCCTTTAGAAATTTTTTCCACCAGAAATAAAAAAAAAAACGGAATTTAGGCCGTAAACTAGCATGCCTCCTTACAGTAGGTCATAACTAATTGATAGATTGAAATTGCATTTACGTGTGACAATTATTTTTTTTTCTACGAATTTTTAAAATTCGCAAGGTAACGTTCCCTTTAGTGCGATTTTATTATACGTTTTGGCACAAATTTGATCTTCTTGTTCCCTTTACTTACAAAGAATTTAGATCGGAAATTTCCAGAAGTGTAAGATGACATATTATTGACAGGCTTATATTTTCAAACTTGTATGACCTAACAGGTTGAAATTAAAGTATGTTGTAGAACTTACTACGTTGTTCTATTTGTAACCTTAAGCGAAATTGAATGAGAATGAGTTACAACTATCGACTTCTCGGCTTCGTCTAAGTCTAACTTATTCTCATTCGGTCGATTTCTCCTTTTTTAATGAAGATGCCATGTTGCCATGTTTATATATTCAAAACTGTGTGACCTGCAGCCCCTTACTTCACGTACAGGGAAAGATATTTTCCTTTAAAAATGGTAATTTTTTTTTTGAAAAATAAAATAAATATATCGGAAAAGGCCAATTTGGTGCTAAAGAAATCAAAATCTATCACACTCACTCGGAATAACCAAGGAGATAGAAATAGTACAACGTAGTATGCACCACAGTAATTTTAGTAATTTCCGATAAGTCTTACTGTTTTGAATATATAAACATGGCGGCAACAACGTGGCAATAACCAGAATAATTTGAATATCGTAAATTAATCAGTCGTAGGGTCTTCGGTACTCCTCATTAGTTTTAAGGGGGTAGCAGGGGGGTTCTGGGACAAGTTTCAAAAATTCGGAAAAAAACACTAGTTTCCCTTAGCGTAAGTGATGGAAAAAAACCGTTCCCTTTATTATGGTTTTTCGCCAAAATTAAATTGATTGTTCCCTTTAGAATTTTTTCCACAAGAAATAAAAAAAAAAAGGAATTTAGGCCGTAACTAGCATGCCTCCTTAAAGTAGGTCATAACTAATTGATAGATTGAAATTGCATTTAACGTATGACCATTATTTTTTTTCTACGAATTTTTTAAAATTAACAAGGTAACCGTTCCTTAGTGGATTTTATTTTGCGCTTTGGCCACAAATTTGACTTCTTGTTCCTTTTATTACAAGAATTTAGATCGGAAATTTCCAGAAGTGTAAGATGCCATAATATTGACGCTTATATTTTCAAACTTGTATGACCTAACAGGTTGAAATTAAAGTATGTTGTACAATTCTTACTACTATTATTATTATCATTCGATCGAGTATTTCGGAAAAAGGCGAAAGAATCGATCGATCAGTAAAACCGAGATTTTTCCGTCATGTCCCGATCTTTTGTTGTAACATCGAGGTTCGAACTTTCGTCGCCTTCAAAAAAATTTGAAAAGTCTCGAGAGCTTTTTTACGAATGCCATAAAAAAATTTCGCGCTTGGAAACTCAATCCTCGAAGGTACGACAAATACGGAATCGTGACAAAAGAAACATCACTATATGTTGGACCACTAGCGTAAAATACGTTCGAACGAAGTTAAAAATGAAAGATGTATTCTAATATATTTTCATCGGGACAAAACGAAACATCACTAAGCCCAATCGACTTTTCGAGGCGCGAATGAATAACGATAAAACAAAAATGTCAAATTTATATATAAAAAAAACAAACAAACAAATAAACAAAAAAGGAGTAAAAAATCTAAAAAATTGAAGTCATATAGTGACGCCTCTTCGGAAACTAGTATAAGTCGAAGATCTATGAGCAAATTCCGAAAAATAATTTCGACTTATAATCTATATACTATTAATTTTAAACATGCCTTTTTTGTCCCCCCTTTTCACGACCCTTTTTCATCATCACTTTTTCGGGCCGTTTTCCGCCGGTAAAACCACTGCGAAAGTAGCGAGCGTCAGCGAGTGGAGTGAGCCCCATCGGCCCAATTATTGCCCTATTTTACAGTTGCTAATTATCGGTAAAGAAAGCATCCCTCTGTTCCTGGCCATAATATTCTCCAGTTTTATAATCACCTATTTTGGGCAATTTTTCTGCCGGTAAAACAACGGCGAACGTAGCGAGCGAAAGCGAGCAAAGTGAGCTCACCGGCATTATCATTGCCCTACTTTTTTGCCTTTTTTCATCCTGGCGAACGTAGCGAGCGAAGCGAGCGGAGTGAGCCAGTTGCGCGTGCGTCAGCACGCGCTCGAAGGCAAGCCCTAACGCTTGCGTTAGGGAGGAGCGTTAGCGACGCTGCTTGTTTCGACTTAAAAATTTTTTGTGAATTATTTTCTTTGAGATATTTTAGATTTTGACCCTTAGACCTTCGACTTATACATAGACCTTCGACTTATATCAGTTCCTTTCGAAACGTCACTATATCGGATTGAAGCGACGTCGGGACAAAACGAGGCGTCACTAATAAATTTGAAAATTTTGAGGAATATCTTAAGTTTTTGCTTTTCTGTTTGTTTATTTGTTTGTTTTTTTGTTTGTTTGGTTTTTTTATATATAAATTCAACATTTTTGCTTTAAAGTTATTTTTCGCGCCTCGAAAAGTCGATTGGGTTTAGTGATATTTAGTTTTGTCCCAACGAAGATATAATAGAATATTTTTTCGTTTTTAACTTCGTTCGCTTTAAGGTTATTCATTCACGCCTCGAAAAATCAATTGAGTTTAGTGAAGTTTCGTTTTGTCTTGACGAAGATATATTAGAATAAATTTTTCGTTTTTAACTTCTTTTGAAATTATTTTACGAGAGTGGTCCTAAGTTTATTTCGTTTATCTTCGTCGGGACAAAGCGAAGCGTCACTGAACTCAATTGACTTTTCAAGGTGCGAATGAATAACCATAAAGCAAAAATTTTAAATATATTTATAAAAAAAAACAAACAAACAAATAAACAAAAAATGAAGCAAAAACGTAAGATATTCGTGAGGTCTATTAATTATCGCTACAGTGGCGTGTTATCGGGAACTGATATAAGACGATGATCTTCGTATAATATAAAAATCTAGGCAAGATTTTTAAATCTTTCTTTAATCAGCGACTTCATCACCTCTACGCAGTGTTCAATTTTGCGTTCTTCGTCGTGTAGAGATACTTCACCTCGAAATTTTTCGATATTGATTTCAGAGTGTAATTTCCATCGTCGACACATTTTCTTCAGCACATCGATACTTATAGTATTTTTTACGTCGTATGCGAGACCTAAATCGCAACGAACTCCGGATATAGAGAGCGTCATATCCAGAATAAGTATGACTGCCGACGGACTGATTTCGTAAAATATGTATTCCTCGGTCGTTGTAATCGTGTCTCGAGATTCGTCCATA
>JABUQX010125653.1:0-30031 GCA_015478945.1 Trachelipus rathkii
AAAAAAAGAGAGAAGATAGAAGAGAGGATTGGGTACTCGGAGTCTCAGAGCACAGGAAGAGCGACCCCGGGTAAATCCTAGGAATTTGACTCCCTCTTATGGCGGGGCTGAGGCACCATCGATATACCGTTAGATGCGGTTGAGAGCTTGTTTGAGGCGCGAAGTGGACGAGATAGACATATGTGCGGTTGGCGGCTGGTGCCTTATTTACGCCAGTGGTTGAGCATAGCAGAACGGCAGAACCGAAGAGGGGTTTGAGCTGAAAGTGGTGCTGGCACACAAATATGTAATTCATCTACCACGGTAATCTGTTTGGGATTATGCGCGTATTAAGGCTCTAAATGTCCCTTATTTTTCTGATCTGTATATGTACGTATTTAATCCAATAATTTATTGAAAATAAAATAACCATAATAATATAAATAATAATAATTAAAATCTGAAATAATAATAATTCCAATTATAAAATCCAATAAATTGCGCCAATAATATAATTCGAAATATATTCTACAATATTTTTGTAACACAAAATCACAGCAAATAATAATTAACCATTTATGGGCACTATAAGATCGGAAATTAACCTCACCCGGTATTGATAACTCCTAGAGTCAAGAATACACGTGGTCTCTCTTTAACAGTTTTCTATGGTAGTCTAGCTACTGCACTAGTATATAGAACGAGAACGCTCGCATAGATCCTTGAAGGTAGAGCGCTTGTCGCTAGGGAGAAGTATGCCAGGTGAGATGCTACCACTCACTAAATGGAGTGTGAGTTCTCGAAATTTAAAAATATGCCTAAGTGAGTGTTAGTAGTGACACTGAAAAAGTGAGTGCAATTGCGAAATAAATGCTGTCTCATAAATTGTAAGATTTGGTCACACATTTAATTAGTGTCTACTGAAGTTTGAGTGCCTACACTAGAGTGTTAGATAAACTGAAGATGCCACTTTTTACTCAACAAGGTTTTCACCACACGGCCACTATAGAGAACCCTATTGAATGCCTCTAATAATGGGTGTCCTACCGACTTAAGGTTTAATATATATATATATAAATGATAGTATGAGGGATTTTCAGAATTAGGTGTATATACATTATACAAGATGCAGAATGATATCCTACTACGTAAGTATTAAGTAATTTTATAATAATCAACTTATAAGCATGACATAGATTAATATATATATCTTAATATAAAGATGATTTACAAACAGTTTATGAAGACAGTTGAATATTATACCGCAAACGTTTTCCTGAGAGTATCCTAGCGTCCGTCAATGATGATCAAATACCCAATTTACCGCGTAATAACACACCGAGTCACCGACCTATGACGTGCGCCCGCAGAGGCGCAAAACACTATTAACCTAACCTAACCTAAAAAAATTTATTAAATGTTAGTATACTATATGCTACCGTTAATGAGTCAGTAAGTTACCGCCGCCGCGTGCAGCCCCGCAGTAGCGCAATATTTCCGCGTAAATCACTGTACGCCGAGCAGTATATAGCGTCCGCAGTATATACACGCAAAAATTATATATATACCTTATATATATACACATAAACTGAGAATAAATAATGTAATATCAAAATTAATATAATCTAATATTTCAAAAGAATTTTCGTTTTTATCATAAATAATTAACTTAGCAGAGTACATATTCATTTTACTAACAATATGATATATATTAGAAATTTATTAATATAAAAACATAATACTTTAAACATACCTTAAAAATGCAGATAAAGGCAGTAAAATCATATAGACAGTGTTATGTTAAATTAACACATAACACCTATAGGGATTTAGTATGGCCCTTTGTTTTTTTACTGTCTGTAGCGGCGAACATTATTGAGCTTGCCTCAGAGTCTTTAGCTTGTATTCGCGTGCGCGAGAGAAAAACATTTTAGTGCTACTATATCGTCATTACTATGCTTCTGAGATCTCCGCGCGCGCGCGGTAATCATTTTTGCTTGGTGCGAGAACCATAATATACTTCAACCGTCTATATAATACTATTCTGTCTTATTTATCTATGCTTTAAAATCTTCTGCTTACTGCTGGAGATTAGGGGAATTTTGAAATGATCGCATTCAATATTTTAGTAAAGCATATAAAACAATTGTTGTTATTACAGAGAACAATTTATGATAGAGTAGGAATTAAGTAATTATCATATTGTATTTTATTAATCCTTAGCTATTAAACTGCTTTATACTACTAATCTAGCTTACTTAGCTTAAACTGCATAGCTTTAACTTAGTCACTTTTAACTTCTTGAGTCTATTAACTGCTTTATATACTCAACATATACATTATAAGGACATATCACTAACTTATAAGTAGGAGAACGGACAGTAAAACAATTGCGGATGTTACCTATAACACTCATATAGATGAGGATTTAAGTAATGTATCATTATTGTATTATATTATATATAACCTGCTTTACTGAGCTTTTAACTCAACTACTTATACTAGCTTACACTCTCTGCTTTATAACTGAGGCTTTAAACTCTCTTGGACTATATGTATCCTCGATTTAAGATCTCAAATAATAATAATAGTAAAAACATTGAAAAAAAAAAGAAATCCGAGGAATAAATCAGAAATAAAAGATTTCATTTCAACCTAGAGCAAAAGATGTGAACTTTCCAGAAAGTCGATTTTGTGTACCTTTTATTATCTGTCTTTTTAATGAGATTTTTTTTTTTAGTTTCAAAAAGAATTTTTATCTTGTAGCTAAATTAATTTTCTTTATTAGGTATTTAATTAGTTAAATATGAAAAAGCTTTAACTGCAGGATGCCAAAAAGCAGAGTTTTTCTATGACTTGCACAAATTGCATGGCAGATATGTGCTGAAAAGGTCGATCGAAATTAACGTTACGATTGACCGGTACCGTTTACACAAACCTTATGCGCTCGCTGCTGCGCGTGAGCATTATATATATATATATATATAATATATATATATATAAATATATATACTATATATATATATATAATATATATTATTTATGTTTTCTTATGTGTATATTTTAGTTTTATTCTGGAATTTATAATATTCAATTTCTACCTTCTAAAATTTGATTTTTAACACTTTGTATTTTATTATTTGGTAATTAGGATATAAGAATATAAAAACACACAGAGTTTGCGGCGTATTATAATAATAAACATATTTAGTTCTAAATGACAATATAGTAAAAACTAAAAACGCGAACCGAGAGATTTCTAATATTAAAAAAACACTATTGTAATTAATACATAAAAAACTAAAACAGAGCTCTTATCACCAGAGAAGAAATAAAATTATCTTTTATGAAGTATTGTTGTTATATACTACATATTTAATTAAATAGCATTTATCATTCCATACGTATTATAAATACAAGTACATAAGAATTATTATCATGAAAAATAATCATTGACCATCACACAATTTATCATATTATAGCATATCTAATCAATGGAATTTTTTCTTAATTTTCATGGATTTATTAATTTTAAACTTATTTTGTTATGATTGATTATAAATAATAATTGAAAATTATTATTCAAAACAATCTTGATATTCATCTATAAGCACCTTAGAGTTGTAGAGTATTTTTTAAGAGCGCCTTAATATAAGAGGATACAATGAGAGAAAAAACACTAAAATGCTCATTATATACATACAGCTATACACATAACTACATCTATATAATTTTTTATTTATTATTTTTGTTAGTATTTTTCGCACTCTTTTAAAATATTAAGAATTAAATAATACGTCATATATATGTATTGTTAAGTATTTGTAGTGCAAATCCTCACAATTAAACACACACATATCATTATCTGAAACAGAGGAGTATTTCAGGAAAGAATCCCTTCAAAATTTCATAGCCTGACACACAGATGGGCTATACGAGAGAAATTATACTTGCTCCTCTATAACATTCTCAATAATACTTCTCATATGAATCATCTTGATTTGTACGACATGTATAGATGATGTAACGAGGCCAATGTAAGATTATGTAATAGCATATTTTGGAAGAAAGAGGTCTAGTTTTTCAATTTTCTTCTTCTAGCGATTATAATAATTGTAGCGAGGCGAGAAAAAGTTGCTTATTCGTTATAAAGCAAAAAAAAACACATTCTTAGAGAACAATGCAAGAGAGAGAGTTCAAACACCACATGCAAGCAAATTAATGTAATACACCACCTTAAAGAATTATATATATACTCTCACAAATCACAGTCTATTACACACTAAGTTCAGATAGGATAATATAGAGAAGATCATATTTATATGAGCGTATTTTTCTCATCTCTCTGTCAACATTATCATGGAGGTGTAATATGTAAGGGCCTGATGCTCAAGATAGACACCACTACATCTTAGAAAAAAATGATCGAATGAAATAATATGAGCGAGATAGAGAAATACGCAACTGAAAATGAGAACTGATACTTTAGTTACCCTAAGGTCTCCTCTTTATCGTATAGTATATTCTGTTAATAGACTCAATAACAAACTCCGATTTAACAATAAGCGAAAAGTGGTTGGGTTCGAGGTATAATTGTAAAGTCATTATTAATGCTATATTATATTAAATTAACCTAAACAAGCTATACATATATCCTAGAGCACGTAACTTCTTATTTATAAACATATAAGATCCTATATATGACTTCTTAGTCAGCGGCCGCTATCAGGTGATCTATTCAAGGGTGGTGTATGATAACAGTATGGCTTTTTAAGTTCCTGATCACACAATGTGGGTCTATTTTTTGTTGCTCGCATCCAGTATAAAATATAATTTTAATGTTAATTTCATCTTCAGAGTTTTGTATAATTTTTCTATTAATATCTAATCTGTCTCTCTATGAAAGATGTGCAGAAAACTCTACACCTAAAGAAAAAAATTCACTTAGAGAATGACACCTTTCTTAATGAATCATAAGTCCTTAACTTTATATGAGGGGCTTGACAAGAGGGTGTGATTGTGTGATATTATTTTGTGTGCTGCAACTAGGTGTGTTTATATTAATTCCTCGAAGGTTGGCTTTCGAACTTTTGTGGGGTTCTATCTTAAAAAAACCTATATTTTAATATTTTATTATCTCTATAAATTTAATGAATCCCGAAATTCCATATTTCCTGTCATAAAGATCTGTTATTACCCGGTTCACAATGCCATTGAGGAGCCATAAGCCACGTATGAAACACCTCATGTTTTTGGAACTCCTCGACAAAGCTTGTTTGTAAGTGTATAATTGAGAGAATATTTGAGTGGTAATTAACCGAATTGAAAACACTACATTGAGGGTTAGAGGTGTTTACTTTACTGTCTCTTGATCAGTATATATATATTTATACAAAAGCGAATTTTTACCAATTTCTAAATGTCGCTGTGGTGATAATTATTCACTTTCTAACATAGAGATCAAGCCTTATAACCAACAGTTTTTAGAATAAATACAGGTTCGGACATACAAGCTTGTTAGCAGTTAGAGGCTTATTACTTATTTATTTAAAGTACAATTTTAAGTATTATTGATATCGTAGATAAAATGATTCTAGTATAATCTACAGATGGTAAATGAGTCTTTTACCTTATGTAAGAGAAGGATATCTATGCTACTATTAATCGAGTTACCGTTAAATAATATCATTATAATAAGTATAATTTTAATTTATTATGACTTTAGACTACTTTTACTAATTTAAGTGCTATGATCTTACATATCTTATATGAAACTGTAAAATAACAAACATAGATTTAGATATGCGATTATATGCTTAGCCAATCGTTCTGAATATTATATAATTAACAATAATGATTCTATATTATATAAGCTCCTATATAATAAGGATGAATTATATATAGCTAGCATGAGATTGACATACGCTAGTGAATAGTATTTACGTATTATAGATATAGACTACAATACCTGGGTGACCAACAGTATACCCAGGAAATTGGATAATTCTGTAATTAATACTAATATGAGAGCGAAGATCAGTTTGGAGATCAACTTCGTTCAGGAAAAGATAATTACTGTATCCATACTCAGGATTTTTGTCTCCCTAACCTTTTTTCACATCAGTCTCTCTCTAAGCCCGAATATAAGAACTCGCTAATTATGATAGTAGAAAATGTTATTGAGGCAAGTAACTACAAAGATTTCCACAAAAGCTGTTAAAAAGAGCCTAGAGGAATTGGAAAATTCTCTCTATGAACACGAGATAACCAACGCATACTAATTGTAAACAGGTTGGTTATTGAATTCACACTACAATAGAGGAGAAGTTCACATATTATTGAGAAAGAGTAGATGTTGGGAAAAAAACTATCGGTCACATATGAGAACACAAACAACCTCGAGGTGATAAAGCACGGTAGCGATGAGAGTCAAAAAGCGAAGGAACGAGTTTCCACAAAGATCCTTAATTGAACCAATTGATCACTAGACTAGCTATATATGTATAAGTGAGACATCTGCATTCTGTCTTGGCGCGCCAGCTTCATGGATCGTAATAAATGAACATTTATCCCATGAACATGATACAACACTTACCGTAGATTTGAGTTTATCTTACATACACTCAGAAATATCATGTATAAAATGACGATCAATCGATAATAGTCACACTAGAAACATAATTCTATGAATAATACAACAGCTGTGTAAGTGAGCGAACTATCTATATAAGATTATTTTCATGTATATATGAGAGATGTAAAATATTTTCACCGCTTAAGCCATCTTCTCATTCTGTAAGACACAGAATCAATTACATCCACCTCGACCCTATATTGGTCTGCGACGACATTTTACCGTCGTAGGAATCTAGCACGTATGAACTAATCTGTGAAAGCTGAACCAAAAAAAGCGTCATATACATATATGCTACACTCGCAATGTCGATCTACGAAAATGCTGTAAATCGAGGAATTAATTCCTGCAGCAATATCTTGAAATAGTATGCAAACCTGTTCTAATAGCTTTTTTACCTATATATTCCCACCTCTCCTGAGTAGAGGGCCTTGCAACCTTCTCCATAGCTTGGCGAATAAATCCCCACCAAAGCCATAACCCCCTCTGCATTTTTGTTCCTCTGAACCCGTTCTTCGTCCATTATTACAGGAGTGTTCTTTCTTATACTATCTTTACACTGTGAGAGTATGTAAAGTGAATGAAAAATATTCTGTACTACAACCTCTTATATATTCCATTATGCTGTAATAACTGCATCTGTTTCTTTCTAATAGGAACTTTGCACAACAATGCCCCGTGTGTAAAGGAAAAGGAGTCCTGTCTACATCTTTTATATGCACGCGTACAGAGTCCAAATTTGATCTATTCAGAGGTAGATAATGAACACATTAGGGAATGTTATAACTTTACTCTTTTTGGGAAAATATACTACTCTTAATAAAGGAGCTTTAGTATTACCTACATATTGGATAAATTATATTTGTATATACATAAGCAAATATTTAAACAATAGAGATCTACTTGAGCGACGCTACTCGGAGAGATTGGGGTGACAATAGTATAATTAGCGATGCTTACGTGTCTTACGAGATCTGCTTCAAGCGTATATGTTTTTGCTCAGTTTTAGGTGGAGTCATTGGCGAGAGTCATATTTTCCACTAATGCAGTACGTCCATACTTTTCCAAGCGATCAACACTACCACTTACAAATATGGTAATAGAACGGAACTATCATTACAATCCCAGCACACGTAAGTATCCATTCCCAAAAACTGACCGTCACACATCTTAATTCGTCTACTATACTCATATTTTAAACAATGATTGCGCTCGTGCAGTAACGACGAAAATTCTGAATTTAGAACGTGATTCGAATAATTGCATAAGCTGGAGCGAAGATTCCTATAGTTTTATTCACCGATAGAATAACAAACCAGTGTATATACTTGACAGATTTAATATTTTAAGGACATAGTAAAACAAATGTGGCAATAACATCTCCTTCTGCATTATATATTTCGAGAAAGATACCATTAAAAAGTGGTCATTCTCACTGGAAATATAGAGGATAAACCCTAATTAAAAGAATGACGTAAAGACTACTGGAAAGTATTGGTAGAAGATGACTAGAGAAAGATAAAGGACATGGGCAGCGATGAGTTATTAAAAGTATCCAATAGGTAAAGAGATAGATATTCTTAGAGAGAGCATACGTTGATGTTCGCTGTAATATCAAATGACGCTATAGATATGGAACAATTGTTCAAGTTTGTTATGTGGAAAGTTAAAACTGAGTATATACACTCCATTAGCTTCACGCATTTTGCCTAAATGAAGTAATAATGTTTTCACAAATATAAAACTCACAAAATCCGTGAGTTCATCTTCAGTAAAAACAAGTTCATAAATGTACTTGTGTATTGTGGCAGTCTAACACAAAAATAGTACTAAAGACAAGAACTGTATCCGAGAGTCCTGGCCTATTATTTATATAAATCTCATGTTCCATAATCCAACACAATATATCAGGATATTGTGTGTTCTCGTCTTTCAAGAAAATTTTTCCACACAGGTAAGGGCATATGTCCCGTAGGACAGGATGTCTGGAATAATACTACGCTCTTTGAAATATCGAGTTTATTATCAGGGACTCTATTAATGAAAAGAGTCGTGCCAGAGAGTACGGGTTGGTTTTTAACTGAAATCGAACGTGTCATGAGATGTACGAGAGTACCTGGGAAAAGTCAGATGTTTTGTATCTTATACGACCTCACCTCCTCACTCAATCGCGTGAGTTATTAAATATAATATAATGACTAAACGATTAAATGATTCTAACCTTCTAACTTTAGCTTTTTAATATCAATAAGTTACATCATTGAGGCTAGGATATTATACCCCTCCCATTTTCAACATAAGTAATATGCTATATTTTTTTTACATATTACTCTTACGTATAACTAATAATTTATTTATATATCAATTTATATATTCGTGAGTTAGCAAGAGTTGAAATACCCTTATCTTATATTGTATATATTCCTACTGTTTTAAAAGTAAACCCCTTTTATTTTTTTCACCATTTAAATCTTTGAATTAAATAATAACTTAATACATATTTACGAATACTATGAGAATGAAATAGTTGATTAATTGGTATGGACTATTAAAATAACTTATCTCATAGTCTCAAATCGGATCATATTACTATATTTCACTACAAAACGTTATTCTGGGACATCGTTTTGTGCGGAGAGGAAACTCGCTTAGAAAAAAACATAGATCGATCACAACCTGATCGTGTTCCACACTCCTCATGTAGATCTCTGACTCTCTTATATAGAATAAACTAACCCGAGACTCCCGTAGTCTTTTCCTCATGTCCAAGACTCGAACATTTAATGTTAGAACAATCAAAACCGCGTACTAAGTCTCCTGAGAATCTCTAATACCGAGCGACTTTGACCCGTCTATCACCAATGGAGATAACTTCAAACGGTGAATGTGGTTTCACAGCCACCAGATATATTAATGCTTTTATTTTCAATCGTTATAGAAATATAGCGTCACGAGAAAGTAAAATCTACGTGTGCGCACCAAGTAAATAAAAAGAATCATATTATTGACTAATTAAAATATAATTATATATTAAATTTATATATATAAAAGATATAAAAATTAATATACTAAAGCACAGGGCGGGTGTGAGAGCGAGAAATGAGGGGGGGCTGCATCTGTTCATACATATCGTAATAGGTAAGAGCTACGTACGCACTTGAGCGACTACTATTCAACTATCTTGTATTTTGAGCCCAAAAAAAAGTTACAATATTTAATTTAAATTATGACAAATCAATTTTAATAATAAGTGCTTTGTTTAACGAGAGAGAATAATATAAATAATATATAGATAAATAATATATAGATAATATATATATATTATTATCCTAAATTAAATTATTCACATCCCTAGAAACATATCCATACTGTTGACGTTACGATCCCATTATGAAATATATCTCATATATCCTATAGATAATATATCATGTATCAATAAATTGAGAATTAGATTATATTACATCAATCATTATCTATTATTATTCGATCGATTACTCTTATAATTATTCAAAATGTAACATTATGTCAATTTCGGCAAACTGATTTAAATGCATATTCATTTTTATAATCATATTTATTGAGAGTCTACTCTAATCATCAATATAGATTATTCTAAAATGTTTAATTTATTATATTATTATCGTCTATCGCTTAAAAAGTATATAATATAGATAGAAAGTTTAATTTAATAATAATAATAAGTAGAAACATTAATATATTATTTTAAATAATACAATTAAATAACTCACAAATTTATAATATCTAAATATTGTCCACAATCTACTATCGAATCCTGGAGTTAATGCTATGTGTATTTTTAATCTGTGATATGGAGTTATTTTTATTATTATTAACTATAATAGCACTTCCAGAATATATGTAGAGTAAAATATGAATTCAAAATCATTTACCATACTGGTATTTTGTTTATAGATAGTTTTCTTATTATAATAAAGCAATATATTAAAATAATTAAAACTATATTAAAACATAAATACTTCATATTTTAAATTATTATTACCTATTATTATTATGAATTATTATTATTACTACCCCTATAATTAATTACAATTTGGCACACCTCATTCATAGATATATTGAGTAAGTGATATTATTATATCTATTTATCAATCTTACCTTATTATCCTTAAAGCTCTAATCCAATGTTAGATCCATACTTAGAACACAATAAATCAGTAATTTGTCCATAATATGCCACGTAGAATATATAATAAATAATAATAATATTAAAATAATAAATAATTAATTAAAATTAAATATAATATTATTATATTATTATTTATAATTATTTAATTATTTACTAAAATTATTAATAAATTGTAAGCAATGATGCTTCGGTGAAAGGTGACCTATAATATATAATATATAATAATATATATATTATATATATATATATTAATATTAATATATTATATAAATATTATATATATAATAATATAATAATATATATATATTATATAATATATTATATATTATTAATATATAATTATATATTAATATAAATATATAATAAATATATATATATATATTATATATATATATATATTATAATATATATATTATAATTGTCAAAGTAATATATATATATTATATATTATATATAAAAAAAATGTGATATATATATAGGAGTATCATATATATATATATTAAATACAGAGTAAATAAAAAAAGAGAAAAAAGATTTTTTTTTTAGTTAGGATTTATATTTTAAATATAGGTTTTATCATGAATATATATATATATTAATAATACATACTATTATTATCATCATAAATTTAAATCCAACTAGTAACCTATATTATAATATATATTAAGTGTTTTATATTATTACTTAGTCGGTAACATAACCTGTAGGATACTTGTAAAGTATAAAATGTCGTTCAAATATCTGTTATCATTGAAGCGGTACGAAAATCGATCGGTGCAAGTAAATTGAATGTTCTATGTTGTCTTTAGAAGTATATCTGGGTGAAATTCATACGCAAGTCTGCTAATGTCCACGCGTGTATTTAAGTTAAACTTCTTGGGACACGAGTACATCATAGTCTGAGTTCTTGTTTGATTCATGGTTCCATCCTCTATTACTCTATGCGGCGCTTCTGCTACCACAGTTTTACGGCTGAGAGAATCAGCTATCAAATCCACCAATATTTGATCCTTTAACCTAATTTCATCAATCAATTACGATCTCCCCTGGCTTCCAATTCAAAGTTAATTGGTCTTTTAAAATATTATATAAAGCTATCCCTGATTTACGCACTCACTCTATTAGGTAGGCTCTCCTCTAGGATATTTTTAAATTATCTTCAATTTTTCCTTCCAAGTTTCCTTCAATTAAGGATTCTACATCTATCGGTTAACGGATCGTAGGGACGGATGTAGGTGAAAGTCTTTAAAGATCTATCAATTTTTGTATGCCGCCTGAATATAGATGGCGTTTCTCATGGATGTTGAATGTCTGAAATTTAAGTATCCTGAACACTCTTTCTCATATTGGTTATCCTGTTCAACTTTAAGGATCATATAAGCTAGGAGGTAGAGGCTGCTGGAAAGATAATGTGTCGTTCACAATATAAGGAGGTTCTGGTGGTGCAACTGTTGCTGCTGATGTGAAAAGAGGTTGTAATGTCAATGCATTAGGCTGTAATATCTGCGTATATAGGGGCTGTGATTGTGGATTTGCGCAGTGTGCGGCAATAACTGGTCATATAGAGGTTGTGAATGATGAATCGGAGGAACTGAATTCTGTACAGATGCTGTATTATTATACTTCATTTTCCCATACTCATTATATGGAAGTACAGCAACCTTCTTCATTATGGGGATAACCACTTAGTTATCAGGGGAGCTATAACGAAGAAGAGTAATGGCAGGAATACTCCTCTTCCTCTCTGTAGTAAACGTCTTTTAATTTTCAATTTTTAATGTTGAGGGAAGAGTTTTTTAATGATGGTTTCTATAGCGCACGTAGCTTACCTTTCTGAGTCGTTAAAGGAACATTTCCTTTTATAAAGATTTAAACAGACTTTCACATACACACTGGATGAATTTCTCATCCCCACTAATTAGTTTACTTTTTCCAGATGGTTTCAATTTTAAATTTTTTTATAAGAGGTAAATACTTTGCAACTAAGAGCACTCATTATTCAGCTGTATTATAAGTTTCTATTCTCGTAGGGTAGAATGTTTGGTACGGAGCAGCAACTCTGTGGCGTGTTTTGGGGAAGTTCACCTCAAATAACCGTGGGGGATCGAAGTAACCTCTTTATTTACTTTTAAGAATCTTTCCTTTGAAGGGAAAACATTTGAGTTGCCAATAAAAATTAACTTGACTCATGTCTCTTCTCTCTCTGTCCAAACAACAGTAAATACTGTGTGTTTAAAGAAACACTTCGCAAATTATGCTTGCTCAGATGAAAAATATTCTGCGTTATGAAAAACACACAGAGATATTTAGATGGTGAAAATAAACTGTGAACGCTCTGCTATTTCCCAATCAATTTGTGCATTGAAAATCATCTAATACGAATTAATTTTGTGGCCTTGTATAATGTCCAGCGATCTAAATATCGTATATGCCTTCATGAAATTGAATTACACATTTTAAAAAAATATTCTTAAAATTTTTCCTGGTAAACATATAACGACCATGCATTATTTTACAGGCGGTTTGTGTCAAAAATCTCCATTTTCCGTTAAAAATATTTAATAATAAGAAAGGTTTTTAAAACACAACCTGTTGGTCCAGCTACAAGACACGTAGCCGGACTTCGGAACCCTAAATTTCTCCACATCCATACCTGTCAAGTAATGATAATGAATAATGAGTGTTACAATTTAATTTCATTATTCAATAAATATTTCAATTTCGTGAAATTTTTATTAAAATTAAAATGTTTATATAACCAAAACTCTGTGTGTTACACATACAGTACATACAAATTAAAAAAATAAAAAAATATCCAACAAAAATAAAAAGCATATAAAAAGTAATAAAACAGAAATATAAAAAAAAAACTTAATTTAGTAAATAAACATTAAATCAGTAAAAGCATTGAGTTAAAGCAGTAAAGCAGAGAGTTAAAGCAGTAAAGCAGTGAGTTAAAGCAGTAAAGCAGTAAAACAAAACATACTAATCTCCCTTTGGTGTTAGGTAAACACCTCTATTGTTTTAACTGCTTTACTGCTTAAGGTATGTAGATGTATGTGAGTTAAAGCAAGTAAAAGCAGAAAGTTTAAAGTCAGTAAGGCAGAAAGTTAAAGCAGTAAAGCAGAAAGTTAAAGCGTAAAACATGAGTTAAAGCAGTAAAACATGAGTAAAGCAGTAAAGCAGAAAGTTATAACAGTAAAAAGCAGTTAAACAAAGGCATACTAATCCCTAGGTGTTAGTATAAAACACCTCTATTGTTTTACTGCTTAACTGCTTAAAGTAATGTAAAGTATATGTTTTTAATAAAATTCTCGTACAATGTATAAAAAATTAAGGCTCGCAGTTTGTGTTGAAATTTGAAGTTCTTTGAATAGTTTTACATTGATAATCATATTTTTCGTTCAGGCGGGAATTTTGCGTCTCTGCGGACGCACGCGGCGACGGTTACGCGGAAATATTGCGCCTGCGGGCGCACGCGCGCGGTTACGCGGTAATTTTGCACCTCTTTGAGCACGGCGGCGGCGGTTTCGCGCAGGAAGATTCACCTACGGACGAGGACTCGGAAACGTTTGCGACCACTGTCTCAACTGTGTAACTTCTTTAGATATAAATTCTGTCATGCTATAAGTGTTAAAAAAATACTAACTCGTAGTAGGAATCATTCTAGCAGCTTGTAATGTACACCATTCGAATCCTCATACCTTATTACCTAGGGGTAGACACCCATATTAGGGGCATTCGGGGCTCAGGGGAGGCTAGAAAGGCTTGAAAAAAGTGGCACTCAGTTGGCACTATGTGGCACTCACTTGGCCACTATGTGGCACTCATTGGCACTCATTGGCACTCACTTGGCACTCATTGGCATTCATTGGCACTCACTTGGCACTCACCTGGCACTCACCTGGCACTCATCTCATAAAACTCATAGAACACTAATAGAACATCCCTAGGTACTTCTAACGGTGATTGGGAACCATCTAAGCCATCAAGTTAGCGTGGGGCAAAATTTTGACCCGTGGTATATGGCAAGGTTAAGGACGAAATATCATGGTTTCAAACAAAGTAAGACGTCAAAACAATAGGGCTAAGCCTTAAAGGAAACCACAAAAATACGTGGGTCAAAATTTGACCCACGGTATATGGCGGTCAAAAGCGAAATATCATGGTCAAACAAAGTTTAAATGACATCAAAAATAGGGCTAAGCCCCCTAAAGGAGGTCAAAAAATTACCGTAGGTCAAAAAATTGACCCATGGTGTATGGCAAGGGTTGGTCGAAAATTTCCGTGGGCCAAAATTGACCCATGGAAGACCAAAGGGTAAGCCAAAAATTACCCGTGGCCAAATTGACCCTGGTATCTGCAAGGTGTCAACAAGTAAGACATCAAAATATGGGCTAAGCCCCTTAACGGAAGATCAAAATTACCGTGGGCAAAAATGGCCCACGGTCGAAAAAAAAAATTAGGGGGCGTAAAATAGGGGGGTAATACGTACAACGGTTTCTGACGCCAACCGTTTGGCGCACCCTTTCTTCGAAAGGGTGCTAAAATTAGGGTTACCAAAAAATTAGGGTGCCCAAAAAATAGGGTTGCCAAAATAGGGTCTCAAAAATACCTGTGGCCAAAAATGAACCCATGAAGACGAAGGGGTTTTGGTCGAAAAAAAAAAGGTCAAGGCCAAAAAGTCAAGGTCAGGTAAAATTCGAGCTCAAAAAAGGTCAAGGTCAGGTAAAAATTCAGCTCAAAAAGGTCCACGTCCAAAAAAAAGGTCGGAAGGTCGGTCAGGTAGGTGGGTTTTTCCTCGCTCAGGTGGGTTTTTGGGCGAGCGGAATGTTAGCCCTACTACTATCTATCGATTGATATATCTTTTCAGTTTTTTCTACTTATAAACCCTTAAAAACGTCCTCTGGCAAACATATAAGGTTCATTTTTTTATTTCGCCAGGAATTAGGGGGGGCAAGTGCCCCCCCTGCCCCCCCTGCCTACGCCCATGTATATATATATCAAGATGTTTCATAGTGGACTTTTTGTTCTTGATGCAATACCAAGAGAATGCATTTTGCATTTACCAAGAGAATGCAATTAGACAATGCCATTGATTAATCATATATTTTGAATTTATGGATTCATATAAATATCAAACGAAACAAATGAATAGATAGATAAAGAACAGGTAAATATATAGCCAGATCTTATCATGCTTAAACTAAACGCGCGCTAAAACTTATGAATAAGAAATAAGAAAAAAAACAGATCACGTGTAAAATCTTTACAAGTTTTTTACACAAGTAAATTAAAATATGAATTAGAAATCTAAAAGAGTAATTTTAAATAATTTAAATGATTTTAAATTCTTGCATTTCCTTTGACAGAGGAAGATTAACAAAATAAGACTCGATCCTATGATCTAATTGCTTAATTTTTTTTTTCTTTAAATTTCATTATAACAAGCAGATATTCTTTGTGAATTTAAAAAGATATATTCAATATTGTCGCTCGGAACATCTATCTTCCCCATCCGTTCTATATTATCCTTCGTGGTCTCCATCATTCCATACCATCTTTATTTATTTATTTCTTTATCTATTATATTCTTTAATCCAAACAATCCATCCTCCTTCTTTCTATATATATATATACTCTCTCTCAATATTTCTATCTATAAGGATCTAATTTCTGCATATATTAAAATAAATTTTTTCATAAATATGTATTAATAGAACTATACAGTATATATATATATATATATATATATATATATATATATATATATATATCTCTCTCCTCTCTCTCTCTCTCTCTCTCTCTCATATATATATATATATATATATATATATATATATATATATATATATAAAACTACATTAACATTATTTATTTTATACAGTTAACACTACCACCGCTCACGGTCAGAGCCTGTTAATGGAAGGGGTGTAATCAATTGGCGTCTTTGCCGACGACAGTAGTAGCAGGTCATATTAGACTGGTCTCTTTGGCCTTTTACCCCAGGCCTCTTTACCCCACCTAAATTTGGGCAATAAGATTTTTTTTAACAATTACACCTGCCCTTGACCTTTTGGCCTTGGCTTTTGACCTTGACTTTATTGTATTTTGGCCTTATGTGGCTACGGCGCCTGTGAAGGGGCGCGCGCAAACGATTGCGAAACGCCGTTATTTTAATAACCTATTTTTGCCTTGGGGGCTTATTATTTTGATGTTTGACGCCGATATTTCGGTTTTGGCCTTGATATTTCGGCCTTGACCTTGCCATATACCAGGAAATTGACCATTCTTAAAAATTGACCATTCTTAAAGGGCAGTGGAGGGATTAGTAGGGATTATCTTGAGCTCGTCCAGGTCCTGTCACCTTGCCTTTGGTAGGTATCTGTCCCTGTATATGAGGTCGTATGGAATTTACCTGATATTTGGATCTGTCCTAACCATTTCCATCCGTGGTCCCTTTGCACACATGCTGGGCTACTTATACCGCATAACCGCTAGGCTACCTTATACACATGCACCACCCATGAACATACGCCCTGCACCTACACACACGCCCATAGACGCCGCATGACACTTATGCACTATGTCATATGCCACCTTAATTATACGCACATACACTATGACATATACACACATTCACTATGACATATACATATTCCTCCCTGTTTCCACCACCACCACTGTTTCTCACCACCCTGAATCCACCACACCACGCTCCCTCATTTTGGTCCTCCTTTGATGGCTCAGGTGATCACCCTCAACTTTGATACCTCAGCTTTGATGGTTCATCTTTGATCTTACTCAGCTGATGACGTCATCTTTGGCAGTTCATCTTTGATGGATTTCATCTTTGACGACTGCTGATGACGTCGCTGACGGTTCATCTTGATGGTGTCATCTTTGATGACGCCTATATTGATGCTCAGCATTATTGATGGTTCAGTACATTTTGATGGTTCAGTACATTTTGATGGTTCCCAATCACCGTAAGGAGTATCTGAGGATGTTCTATTGAGTATTCTGTAATTATTCACTATGAGTGCCAGGTGTGAGGTGCCAGGTGAAATGCCAATGAGATGCTCAATATTAGTGCAGTAGAGTGCAATGAGTGCCAAGTGATGATTGCCACATAGTGTGCCAGAAGTGAGTGCCATGGTCCAACTGGTGCCACTTTCAGGAAGCCTTTCTAGCCTCCCTGAGCTACAAATTAGCCTAATATGGGTGTCTACCCTTAGGTTATAAGGTATGAGGAATCGATTGGTGTATATTACAAGTTGCTAGGATGCTTCCTACTATGAGTTAGTCTTTTTTCTAACACTTATAACAACCTATATATATATATATATATATATATATATATATATATATATATATATATATATATATATATATATATATATATATATATATAATGCCACACACACACACACACACTCTCGATATTTTGGAGCCACCTCCTTTGATGCCTCCCTTTGTTGGCTCCTTTGTTGGCTCATCTTGTGGCTCAGCTTTGATGACGTCATCTTTGTCCGTTCATCTTTGATGGCTCAGATTTATTGATGGTTCAGTACATTTTGATGGTTCCTGTCACCGTAAACGGAGGCGCAGCACGCCCTCGTGGTAGACACCCTGCCGCCCGCCGCGCCTGCAGGCACAATATTCCCCGCGAATGAAAAATATATCTACTATGAGTCATTCATTTTTATTTCATACTTAAACATTTTTATTAAAAACATTTTTCGCGAACCTAAAACTGTAACTCATTACAGACCTATTATTATTTAACATATGTTTATTAACATTATTTTTTCTTTATATTTTACTTAATACTTTTTTTAATTTATAAATTTTAAAATTGTATGTATGAAGAAAAACAGAGTGCCTGATATATAATCATTTTATTTTACTACAATTGTACAAAATTTTTATTAAAAACATATGCTTTACAGACCAGCAAAGCAGTAAATCAGTAAATCCAACTAACCTATCAGCAAAGGGATTAGTATGCTTTTGTTTTACTGCTTTACTGCTTTAACTCATATGTTTTACTGCTTTAACTCATATATTTATTAACATTACAACGTTCAAGCAGTATATCAGTAAAGTGTTATCTAGCAACAAAGGGGATTAGTATGCTTTTGTTTTACTGCTTTACTTCTTTAACTCATATGTTTACTGCTTTAACTCATATATTTATTAACATTGTTCCTAAAAGCAGTAAATCAGTAAATCGAATAGAGGTGTTACATAGCAACAAGAGTTTGGTCACTGTTTATGTTTCTTTATCATATATTTAACATTATATAAAACAATCAAATCAATGGGGTGTTATATGTCTGGGGATTAATTATGCTTTTGTTTTACTGCTTTACTGCTTTAACTCATATGTTTTCTTTCTTCTTTCTTTAACTCATTATGTTTAACTCATGTCTTTTCTTTAACTCATGTTATTAACTTGTTATGTTATTTTTATTTTGTTTTAATACTTTCGAATTATTTTTTTTTTTTTTTTTTTTTTATTATTTTCATTATTTTTATTTTTATTTTTATTTTTTTATTTATTTTTTTATTTGGATTGTTTATTAATATGGTGTTGTTACTTCATTACCTATTGTTGTTAATCGTTCTTCTGGACACCACCACCACACCTATACACATACATAGACATACACTAGTGATGATGCCAGGTAGTGGCGGAAGGCGGAGCGAGCCGGAGAATAAAATTTTAATTCAGCCGGAAATGATCAACCGGAGCTACTTACCTTATACATATATATATATATATATATATATATATATATATATATATATATATATATATATACATACTATATCTATATATATATATATATATATATATATATATATATATATATATATATATATATATATATATATAGCCTATATATATATATATATATATATATATATATATATATATATATATATATATATATATATATATATATATATATATATATATATATATATATATATATATATATATATGAAGGATTGACTCTAAACATGCAATTATCATACACCTTCCTTGTCCGGATCCTAAGTAGTAACTACCTAGAGAAATTACACTCCTTGTAAGCGATAATAGTAAAGCTGAGTGTCTTTTGTGCGCTACTAGGAATACATTACTATCAAGAGGAAACCCAAAGAAAGGTTCAAAATATTATAGCACAAAACCTTTACTAGATCATCTTGAAAAAAAAACATAAAACCACATATTTGAAGATAAAAGAAATATCTGAATCTTCAAGAGGAAGTGTGAAAAAAAGAAACATGATATCACAGGCCACAGCAGATGATCCATGTCCATCCATATCATCAACTTCTACCTCTATTAAAAAGATTTCTTCAACCTACACTGTTTAAATAACTGATAAAACAAAGATTTGGGAAATTAATGATAGAAAAAGCACATAAATTCATTTCAAAATTGGGGAATTGATTGCTGTGGACAATCTGCCATTTTCATTTGTCGAAGACATTAGATTTAAGAGATTAATAAATCACGTATGTCCACAATATAATATTCCATCAAGGAGGTACTTTTCAGAAGAGATTATCCACACAATATATAAAAGGGTAAAGAACAAAATAACACTTCAGCTGCAAGAAATTCAAGCACTATCATTAACATCAGATATTTGGACTTGATCATATATAACAATGAAAGCTTTAGTATATCAGGGCATTGGATTGATAAAGATTTTCAAAGGAAGAGTGGAACATTACAAATCAGTAGTTTTAGTGTTTCTCATTCAGCAGAAAATATATGTCTAAAAAGTGAGGAAACACTTAAGAGCTGGGATTTAAAAAAAGAAAATATTCATGTTGTCCTAAGATAACGCACCAAACATTACAAAAGGTACGACAGGTATTAAAGAGACATGTTTTATTCATTCCTTATAGCTAGTAATCTTTAATTGATTTTCTCAAAAATCAATTAAATATTTAATTACTTTATGTAGGAAAATTGTAGGTCATTTTAGTAGATCACCAATTGCTACAACTAAATTAACGGAAATTCAAAAATCTAATATCCAATACACAAGAAGCTTATCAAGTGGAAACAAGATCATCATATTATATACTGCAAAGGATCATAGAGCAAAAAATTGCAATTATTATATTCTTCAAATTCGAAAACAATCTAGATATCTTAAATGCAAATCACTGGAAGCTAATAGAGAATATAATAAAGTTGCTACAACCATTGAAGAATTAACTAAAAGAAGAGCAAGTGATGATGATGTAGATTTATTTTTTTTCATTCCTTTCATTTTTTTTATCATTCGCAATACCTGCAGTTAATGCATTGCAAAAATATTTAGCAAAAACTTGGAAGGATAGCGGTGTAAAAACTATGAAAGATGAACTTTTAAATTCTGTTACTGAACGTTTTGGTACCATTAAAGAGAAGAAACTTTATGTACTTGCAACAGTTCTAAATCCACAATATAAATTATCTCCCTTTGAAATTATTGATCAGAATAAAATAAAATTTATGCTCAAAGAAGAAGTAAAACTTTTATAAAAGCTAAAGAAAATATTACATTCAGATTCTGATGAACAAAATGATGATCAAAATGATCAGTCTTATACAGATTCACATGAAGAATCTGAAAATGAAACGGCAGATATTGATAAGGAAACACATTCAATTATCTGGAAGTGCTTTGATGACATGCTACAAAGAAAAATCGTTAGAAGAAAATGAAGAATATTCAGATACAATCAAACCAAGTGGAACTGATCAAAGGAGAAAAAAGTTAAAATGCAAAAGCAGCAGTGAGAGAAAACAACATGAATTAGAAAATACTTTTCAAACTACTGTGGATAAATATTTTGCAGCACCACTTATAGAACGAAAATCGGATGCTGATCTACTGTTATGGTGGAAAGAAAGAAAAGCTATTTATCCTGATTGCATCTTACCTGAATTAGCTAGGAAATATCTTTCTTTTTTTTTTTTTTTTTTTTTTTTTTTTTTTTTTTACAGTTGTCACCACCACTCACGGGCAGAGCCCTATTCAGGGAGGGGGTGGTGCAGCCTTTTTTTTTTTCTCTTGTGCAAATTGCGCAGATGAGAGGCACAGACGCGCGGAGGCAGAGTGGAGATTAAATTCAACAGGGAACACAGAAGATAGAAGAGAATTCCACAGAACAGAGGTGGCAGGAAAGAAGGAAGCACCGCAGAGAACTAGCCTGGAGTTACCAAGATCCACACAAAACTCTGCTCCACCTTCAAGTGTATTTAGCGAGAGAATGTTTAGCCAAGCAGGAAATATTTCTACAAGTAAAAGGAATCGTCTTTCTGATTAGCTCCTGTTTCTTCATCATAATTTAAGAGCATTTAATTTTAAATATTAGAGAATGGTTACCTAAATAGAAATGCATAAGCTATTTAACTTTCCTTTAGCTGACTTTGTGCTTAACAATATAATTTAATTTTCTCAAAAAATTTTATTGTGATACTCAATACAGTATCGATAACAGATGTGCACTTTATATATATATATATATATATATATATATATATATATATATATATATATATATATATATATATATATATATATATATATATATATATATATATATATATATATATATATATATATATATATATATATATATATATATATAGTTTCAAATGTTAGTTTGTTAAAACTTAAAAGCTCTTTAATAATATAAAGATTAAGGATATATATCATAATTTTTTAGTCTTTTGGTCAGATATGGAATGTAGTTTAAAAGTTCTTTTTCCAATTCATTTACCTATTTCTGTATTGCATTTTTAAAGCTAGATTTATCAAAAGTGTATTTTTTGTTAAGGGTTGTCATTTTGGATATCAAACCATTTTAAGTTGTTTATCAAAATAATTAGTCAATTTAGTAAATGGTGTCATATAGGCCTATTCATATTATTTTATATTATTATAGTTATAATATTAGTTATTAGTTTGACTTAATATTATCACTGCAACAAAATACTAAAATAATTTTTTTTCCTCAGTAGAAATAAGTTAATTTATTTACAATACAAAGTCAGCTTATTACTTTTAATGAATTATAACTATTTTTATTTTCAAAACTACCTTTTAAAATATAGGTCTCCGGAGAAAGCCGGAGACTAGTGGTCTCCGGCCGGAGCCGGAGATCTTTAAAAAGGCCGGAGCCCAGGAGCCAGTCCGGTGCATCCTAACATACACCTACACCTACACACACACACACGCATTAAACATATCCAAATAAGTTCTTTGTATAAACATAGCGTATAATTTAATAAAATATTTATGTTTTAATTAAACGTACATTATCACTCATTCAATTATAACTAAAATTATTTCAAAGTTTCTTAAAACTTCTATAATAAATCAATCATTATCTTTGAACAAAGAATTTATTATTAACTGTTAATACTTTTTGTTTATAAATTTTATGAAATTTTATTAAAAACATATATTTTACGTACCTTAAAGCAATAAATCAGTAAATCAGTAAGGCAAGCCCCTAGCATCCCTCTACACCAAGCTATGCCACGTTTTGTTCTATTGACTTACTGCTTTACATCATCTTTAGTCATGTAATAAGTATAAAAATAACAAAATAAGTTCTTCTCTGCTAACATAACATGTATTTTATTAAAATCATTCTAGATTTTATTTAAAAATAACAATTATTCACTTACATTTATATTACTCGCTCAATGTTAACTAAAAATATTTCAAAGTTTTTTTTTTAAATAATTTGGATTTTCTTTATTATTATCTATGTACATTGACAATCCAACACGAGAAAACACAACAACCCGCACTCCTTACAGATACGAAACTGACCTCTTCCTGTAAATTGTGTTGAAATAACTACTTCAGGCTAAATTTAGGATAAACCTTTTTGTACCCCGGGGCGATTTAGGCCTAATACCAGGTCAAATATATTTCAAACTGACCTCTCTCTCTCTGTAAAATGTGGTGCAATAACTACGTTAGGCCTAAATTTAGGATAAGCCTTTTTGTACCCCGGGCTGATTTAAGCCTAATACCAGGTCAAAAGGTAATTCCAGTATAGACAAGAATCAATGTTATTATTATTTTTATAAATATATTTCAAACTGAAACATGCTGGATAGGTAAGATCCTTTAAGCAGGTAAGAAGGAAATGCTTTCCTTTCTTGTGATTGGATGGAGTAATCCTTATCTCTATATGACCGCGCATGTGATTGGTCGAGAATTATTTTATCGCTTTTTGGTTTTAAGGTATGTAAAAACATGTTTTTTCATATCCTAAGCCTTACCTGTGATTGGATGGAGTAATCATAGTCGTTAAAACTGTATTTGAGCAGGTGTGTTTTATTATCTTTTAGACCCAAACTCATTTTAAAATCATAGTCGTTTTAGCTGTTAAGCGGTGCACAAGTTATCTGATTTGTATTAAAAGTGTTTTATTTTACTAAGTGTATATCATATTTATAATAAATACTTACATTGAGGAATAATTATTAATTTCACTAGAATAGATAATAATTAATTCACTAGATTTATAGTAGATCACGTGAAGCAAAACGCAAGAGCGCCCCGGTGCGGAACAGCCGCATGAACCCGCCGGCGTAATATTACTACGCGGTCGCGAATATTTTCTTTATGATATGCCGTTGTAAACTTTCATTACATCATTTTGTATTTTCAAATATACCGTTTCCTATATTATGAGTCGTCCATTTTATTTCTTACTTGAACATTTTTAATTTTATTTATAGAAAATACCATTTCACTGGTAAAGTTTCTTGAAAAACATTTAGTTTTGAAATGAACATTTTGTTTTGTAGAAAAACAGTTTGTTTTATTTATCCTAAAGTTATAATTCATAAAACAAATAGTCCGGATGTGACGCTGGCCATGTTCCTCTTTGTGGTATGCCTTTAAGATCTTATTACTTTAAGGAATGTAAAACAAGTTTTATATGCCTTAAAGCTACACCTACATAGGACTTAGATTTAATGTATAGAATGCCACTCCCTTTTCAAGGTATGTGTCTTTACAGTTTATTCTTCTCTATGTAAGTTATGAAAAGTTGTTTTATTCTAAAATATTGTTACATAATTACTATATTACTATATTAGTTAAATACACAATGCGTTTACATGCATAATAAACTTCCCCTCCTTGTACAAACCGTAATTTCTCTTTATGGACTTCCAGTATTGGTATCATATTATTATACTTCAAACTTACATCGAAATTCGTGGTGTTTGTGCTGAAATATGTTATAATATTTAATGTCCTTGATGCGGTACACAAACTAATATTATACATACTGAATGGGACGGTGTCCAAAAGATATGTGGGTCCTACCACTTTGAAATACAACGCCCCATATTTTCGCGACCGCGTAGTAATATTACGCCGGCGGGTTCATGTGTTCCGCACCGGGTTGCGCTTGCGGGCGCTCTTGCGTTTTGCTTCACGTGATCTACTATAAATCTAGTGAATTAATTATTATCTATTCTAGTGAAATTAATAATTATTCCTCAATGTAAGTATTTATTATAAATTATACACTTAGTAAAAAATAAAACACTTTTAATACAAATCAGATAACTTGTGCCGCTTAACAGCTAAAATGACTATGATTTTAAAATGAGTTTGGGTCTAAAAGATAATAAAACACACCTGCTCAAATACAAGTTTAAAAAACAAAGTTAATTTTCAGCCAATCACAGGTAAGGTGATATGAGAAAAAAACACATACCTTAAAACCAAAAGCGATAAAATAATTCTCGACCAATCACATGCACGGTCATAGAGATAAGGATTACTCCATCCAATCACAAGAAAGGAAAGCTTCTTACCTGCTTAAATGATCTTACCTATCCAGCATGTTTCAGTTAAATATATTTATAAAATAATAATAACATTGATTCTTGTCTACTGGAATTGCTGACCTGGTATTAGGCCGTGGCCAGAGATTTTAAAAGGCTTATCCCTGGTGGAGCTAACAGTTATTTCACCACACACAGAAAGAAGTCAGTTTGAAATATATTTTGACCTGGTATTGAGCTAAATCTTGAGAATTTTTTTCAAAAGTTTATCTAATTTAGCCTAGTAGTTGGGGAAGGGTCCAGTTTCGTATCTGTAGAGTGCGCGTTGTTGTGTTTTCTCGTTTATAATAATAATAAAAAAGAAAAATCCAAATTATTTAAAAAACTTTGAAATATTTTTAGTTAACATTGAGCGAATAATATAAATGTAAGTGAATAGTATTGTTATTTTAAATAAAATCTAGAATGATTTTAATAAATACATGTTATGTTAGCAGAGAAAAGAACTTATTTTGTTATTTTATACTTATTATGACAAAGTGTAAAAGCAGTAAAGTCAATAGAACAAACATTAGCAGTGTAGAGGGATATTTGGGCTTGCCTTTGATTTACTGATTTATTTTAAGGTACGTAAATATATGTTTTTTACTAAAATTGCAAAACTTATAAACATCAATATTAAGAGTTAATAATAATTTCTTTTTCAAAGATAATGATTGATTTATTAAAAAGTTTAAGAAACTTTGAAATAATTTTAGTTATAATTGAATGCGTAATATAAATGTACGTGTTAATAAAATGATTTAATAACTTATACGTTATGTTTATACAAAATATGTTTAAACAGGGTGTGTGTGTGTGTGTGTGTGTGTGTGTGTGTGTGGGGTAGCAGGTGTGGCGGCAATATGTCATCATGTCAATTGTTAAATGGGCATGGTGTAAAATGGTGTGGTGTTTTCTAGAAGAAAAGTAGAAAAACAATCTATTTTAAAATTTCTTTCTCTCTCTCTCTCTCTCTCTCTCTCTCTCTCTCTCTCTCTCTCTCTCTCTCTCTCTCTCTCTCTCTATATATATATATATATATATATATATATATACTTTAATATATATTTATATATATATATATACTACTATATATATATATATATATATATATCAGGATCAGATCAGGTCAGGATCTCGGGAAATAATAATATAATTATAATAATAATTATAATAATAATTATAATGAATAATAATAATAATAATAATAATAATAATAATAATAATAATAATAATAATGTGTAATAATAATAATAATAATAATAATAATAATAATAATAATAGTTAATCAATGAAAATAGAAAAGTATTTATTAATGGAAATAAGGAGACACTTAACGGTCATGTGTGTGTGTGTGTGTGATTTCGTTCGAAGGCTCACTGATAAGCCGCCAACATGCTCAGGACAATGTAAGGTTTCTGGTTGCAGATGATAACAAATTGGCTATCATAAGGAACAATGATGGATGTATAAAGATTTAAAAAATAGGAGGAGCTGTAATCGTTGATGGGATGGGCAGGTTCATTTCCTTCAGCTAATTTTCTTTCCTCATTCATTTCTTCTAAAACTAAATCTTTCTTTCCTCATTCCATGGTTCGATCGTGCTTATTCTTTGGCCATTCAGGCTAGAGACACTGCCTATCGGGGTTTGGAAAAATTCTCGTTCTCCTATCACTCTCGCTAATTTTCATTCAGCTAGAAATCGTTGCAGGGATATTCTTCGACGAGCAAAGGCTTTCATCAAAGGAAAATGCGCTAACCTCCTTGGTTCTCTACTGACAAATCTTTCATCTCTAATATAACTTCTGTAAATCTGCCTTTCCTCACCTTATTCGATCTGATAATTGTGTTGCTAATTCTCCAACTGAAAGGCCAATCTCTTCGGCCCTCTCGCTCAACTATATTCTCTGTGTCTCAATACTAGCACTTTCCTCCTAAGTGTTGGAGGCTCTCATGTCAACCTATTCCGAAAAGGAAGCCGCTCTGATCCTTCTAACTATCGCCCTGTAGCTCTCACTTGTATTCTATCTAAGATCTTTGGAACCCTTCTCAACAACTCACTTCTCAGATCATCTGGAAACTCACTCCGATCGTCAGTACGGTCTCGTTGCACGAAGTCTAATGGCGATATACATTCCTATCAACCGATTTATGGTTTTCGCTCTTAGGAACTACGGTTGCTTGGTGGTGCTTGACATATCCAAAGCATTTGACCGAGTATAGCACGCGTCACTGCTCTCTTCCCCTCCTTTGGGTTCCTCCTTCTCTTTGCTTACTTATATCTAGCTTTCTTTCAAATCCTCAATATCGGCTGTTGTTGATATGGCGAGTTCATCTCTCTTCCCTGTCAATAGTGATGTTTCTCAAGGTTCTGCTTTACTTCCTCCTTTTTTCCTTCTTTTCATTAATGATCTTCTCACCTACACATCTAACTCTATCCACTCATATGCCGATGACTCGACCCTTCATTCATTCTTTAACTCATATCAATTCTACTCCCACTTTTGCTTCTGGAATTGCCTCTCGTCTTAATCTTTCCGATTTTATTCTCGCTGATGGATAGAAATAACTTTGTTAAATTCAATTCTTTAAAAACCAACTTTTACAAATCTCCTTCTCCAAAACTTCCTAACTTTCCTTCTCTCTTATCGGAAGTTCTGTCGTCTCTCCTATTGACAATATAACATCCTTGGCCTTAACATGAACAAAAAAAATGTCTTGGAAACCTCACAACACAACGGAGCGGCCTCAAAGAACTGGAAGTTCTGTTTAGACTGTGAATTCCTCCTTTTCTCAGTTGCTCAGCTATAAAGGTCTCATCCGCCCATGTATAGAATTACCTTTCATGTATCTGGGGAGGGGGGGAGCTCTGTTCCGCAACTTTGGACATGCTGGTCGAGACAATGGCAAAAAAGGCTTACTCTCGCTGTTACTTTCCAGTTCATGACCCTCTATCTTTGCAGGAGGCGATGTTGGTGCTTTATCTCTATCCTATAGGCTGCAGCGGCAAGTGCTCGAGGGTATCAATCGCGTACCACCACCTTTACGACGCCTTCGTAGCACAATAGGTGTTGCTGCATCTGCGCACGAGTATTGTGTTGATATTACTCCAGGCTAGCTTGCTGTGGTGCTTCTTCTTCCCCACCACCTCTGTTTTGTGTGAATTCTCTTCCATCTTCTGTATTTCCCTACTGAATTTAATCTCCGCACTTTAAAGCCTGCGTCTGTGCTCATATGCGTAATTGCGCTAGGGTGAATTTTGAGAGTACTAAAACCTTCTCCTTGAATAGCCTAGGGCTCTGCCGTGAGTGGTGGTGACAACTGTAAAAAAAAAATCCTTGAATGGGCAGATGTGTGGCAAATGAACTGAATCTCCTATTCCCCCCATCCAAAACATCATTCAATTATCCCAGAAAAATCGTACTCTTTTCAACATTACCCTCAGATGGATCATATGTCGCAACCACACAAATTTGACCTTTTCAAACTTAAATTTAACCTTTAGACTTCTAGTACTCACACACACAAAATCTACCATAGCTCTACCACAACTCACTCATCAGAATTGCAAATCCTTCTATCCCCTCTCATTACTTTCCACAGCAACACAAACACATTTCACACCACACCACTCATTTCACCGTTTCCTTTCATCTTGTTTCAGTCACAGTGAGCAAATCAAATTTGCCCTTTCTAAATACATCCATCACCTCTCTCATCTCGCAACATTTATTCCTCTGACATTTCATACACATACGATTGATACATTTTCGCCGAAATAGAAGGGCGCTTACTGCGATCACGACCTCCCAAGGCATGCATTAACATTCCTGGCAAAGATAAGTGGTAGTAGGCAGCAAACCTAACTACCACTTAGTTGCCTTCCACGACACGCAGGACATACGATATGGCAAATTTTTCTCCCTACACGTATGGATATAAGGGGATAAGGATGTCTGTGGATGTTTGATAGAGGGTGTGTGAATGTAAGTATGTGTATGATGTATGTTCCCGATGCGGGATAAATGTGGATGTGGACGCATAAAGAAGGCAGACCATTATGCACTGGAATCATACATGCCATAAGCAAAGGTATTTATATATATATATATATATATATATATATATATATATATATATATATATATATATATATATATATATATATATATATAGCAACAAATAAAGTCATTGAACAATTGATGATTATATGCTATAATTTTAAGATTAATCAAAGGAATATTAATATGTTTAAATCTACTTACTTGCTTTACAAACTATGTTCTTGACTTTATATTTTTTCCAATGTTCCTGTACCTCCTCCATCTCCTTCACAGCTTTTTCATATCTGTTTATATTTGTAAAG
>JABUQX010125654.1:0-5000 GCA_015478945.1 Trachelipus rathkii
ACTAGTACACATCAAATACCACTCTATTAAAACAATCCTTTTCTTACCCATTCCTTAACTAATTCTCACTCATCTATTAAACTATAATATTAATAAACAATATTACCCAATAATTTCAATAATTACTTATCTTCAAGGAATATCTAACCCCCTATACAAATGCATTATTCTTACTAAAATAAATCACCCACCTTACATACCCCAATGTGTTATTTATTAATAAATTTACCTATTGCCTTTCATTGCCAACTTATTATCTTATATACAATATTCGAGGCGTATAACTCATGAATTTATATTATAAGCGTAGACTGTCCAAACACAATAATGACTCATTACCTAAAATTATGACTAAAATTATTATATTCTATGCTCAATTACTTATTTGACATTTCATCAGATCATCGCTGACCTCTCAATATAATCACTTACACATCTCTCTTTATAAATGAACAAAATTAACTCAGACATGATTGTCCTTCATCTCATATTATCTTCATCTTCGAACATCTTGTAGCATAATTACAACCATGATCATGATATAACAATCATTACAGTTCCCTAACTTTTTTTTTTTATTCAATAAGACATCAAAACCTAAAAAACCAACGAATAATTACAACAATACGAACCAAAGAGAGAGAGAATCCTCAATATTATACTCGCCTCCACTTCATCATAATAACTAACATTATGAACTTCCGCACCTAATAAATGGCTTTTATTGAAGATATATTCCATCTAAATTCTTACAAAATTATTTTTAATTTTATAAAGGTATACAATTTGTGTTCTGAGTTGTCAGAATTTCAAATATAAATTTTGTTTATAAACTTATAAGGCGGTGTAAATATCAGTCTATAATCATAACGAAGCTGCTAACATCTAGATGAGCAACGGTTTATATTCGAACTGGAACAAGAACACTCCTAAGGAAAGACTTTATAGTTGCATATCCTAATATGATTAGATGAGAATGCCGTAAATTCAAAAAACAAATCTCATAAAACTATGTAGTGATACAAAGTACACACACCGAAAAGAGCAATTCAGCTTCACTAATATAATGATTCAATACTATCATTTTCTTGTACATGTCTGAGAGTTCATTTTTATTTATAATTTTTAATATTTTACTTTCTGCGTATGAGATATATATATATATATATATTATTAATATATAATATTAATTATATATATTATTATATATATATTAATATATTAATATATATATTAAATATATATTATATATTATATATAATATAATTATAATATATATATAATATATATAATATATATATATTAATATATATATAATATATCCGATATATATATATATATATATATATATTATAATTATATATATAATATATATAATATATATATTATATATATAATAGTACATATACATATATATATATATTATATTAATAATATTTTAATATATATATATATATTATATATTAATATATATAATATTAAAAGTATTAGAAATATAATTGATTTCTAGGGAAATCTATCTTATGATAAATGAGCGAACACTTATATAGACCAACAATAACTCCAAATTAACATGGGTGATATTAACAAGATGGTCGTATTCTCAACTTTATTCTAAACGTTTCGGATTGTACCAATCCATCCTCAGTAGACTAAAAATAAAATTTAAAACTAAAATTAGATATATATAACGTTAAACAATAACTATATGAAACTAATAATGAATTTATAAATACGGATATCAGAGATATACACCGATAAATTATTAATATCCGAGTGATTATATGTAGAAAAATTCAATTAACAACAAAATACATATATATATTAATAATGACTAAGAATGTACAATAAAAAATAATTAACAATAAGGGTATAATCTATAAAAATAAAATGAACTATATAAAAAACTGGGAAATATAAAAATAAAAATAAAAAATAAATATTATATAATAAATAGAAAAAACATATTTATTAGAGCAATATAATTATTTAATATAATATATATATTAAAATAATAATAATAATAATATTATATTAAATATATTAACGAATAAATTGACAACATTCACATTAATTAATAATATATAAATGATGTAAACATAACTGTTTAAACTATACACTCACAACACTTCCAAACAATGCGTAAGATAGAAGCTAAGACGTAAACATAAATAGCATAAAGATTAAACATGTAAACGAGATAGTTTAGGTATATTGTTAAATATATAATATGCAAATGTGTGTATGTATAGGGGCTCAAAGAGACTTATGAGATGATATTTATGAGGAGGGGTAACGGAGACTCATGTGTTATAAATATAAACGTTTATATTGATGCGGTAACTCCTTCTTTAATGGATAAAACGGTTTCAAGATTGAGAAATATATTATTGTTAAGTATAGATTAGGGATGAGCGTTTTGGAACGCATGGTTACTGATTGCTGATGTTTCCGGGTTGGTGTATGGGAGGCCCGTTCTGAACGAGATACCCTTATGCTTTTCAATTATGATCGTGAGTTCTGATCGTGAGTATTTGAAGGAGGTATTTATATCCCCTTATGTAAGCATGGCGTTAGTAGCAGGCGTGACAGTCTGCACACGCATATTTATATACGACCATGGATCGAAGCAATTTGGGAATCCGTTCTTTAAGGTGGAAAAAAGAGCTTATGCTAAAGGGATTAGACGAAATAAGTTTGAAAAATCTATATGTGGGTAGGCAGAGTCAAGAATTTTCCTAAGAGATTTAGTAAGATCTGTGCGTTTTGGGCCGAGAACAAGGGGAATTTTGACGTAAATTGAAAGTTTTAGGAGTGACAGAGGTCGACCGTGGTTTTAAGAAACGGAGAAAAGTATATCACGTATCCACGAAGATAAAAGGAAGATTTGAACGTAGATCCTTTACTCCGAGACTCATGAAAGCATAGGGGGGGAACAGATTGCGACAATCCGCCAATGTTTGCGACTGAAGGACAATAACCTCCGGATATCGGATAACGACTTTGAGCTTTACGTACGCTCACTACAGCACCACAAATAATCATAGATGGTATTGGAACAGCACACAGCTTGTGATCAAGCAACATCATGCGACGCACTTCCCTTAAAAGGCGAACCATCATCTCTCGCTAAGAAGGTCGCTGCAAGTCACTAGTTCATGAACATACAATACTATTCGTATCTATGATATTAGAATGCAGTAAAAGGTGAGAATGAAAGTGATATGGCCAAGTATAGTACACCGCAATTATATTAGATGTTAAAGAAAGCAAGATGATTAGTATAGAGGAAAGAGGAAGGCTTTTACAGAAGTAAATGTATACTGACGCGTTCTGCGCACAGCGTGATATCGCCGTAGCTTATGGCTCATTGGTTATGTGTCAGACTGTAGCGACAAAATGAATGACTGGGAGGCCGTCTGTGTCGGTTATCGACTCTGTGAGGCTATTCCATCTGGCGCAATTGCCAATACTAGAAGATCTAGAGGACTATGTTTAATTGTATAAGGCAATCCGAGGTCCTCATCCACTTACTCTCGATGAGCAGGGTGATAGTCACTCGAGGGATCGCTTCTCATGCAACCTATATGATGAAGCAATTGTCCCCTCGTAGTAGTTTATGTAGATGTGTCACGGAATTATATTGCATAAGAGTGTTATATGGAATTGAGATGAGGTGAGTGGTTAAAGAGATTACACCACCATTACATCAATAGCTTATAGATGATGGTGAGAAGTATGAAAAGCTGCAAAGGCTGGGCCGAGTGGTGATCCCAATCGACCTCTATAGACATTCGCTTACCTCCTGGGTGTATTGTGAGACTGAGACTGTGCCTGGTTAAATAGTATGGAAGAAGGGAGGATCCTACACTGATGTGCCAATCTGGTGTCACGGTAGATTACGTTTTGAAAGAGTAGATGACTATCCTCAAAAGTCCAAAAAATTATACTTATTGAGATAAGAGAACAAGTGTGATATATACATGAGCATCACGATGGCCTCCCGGTAGGCATAAGGCGAGCATTTACATTCGATGTTGATAGAATCTGCGAGACTCGTGAGTTATTCATAATGTTCGCACTAGGTTTCGAAATCTCTATTTGGATGTTTGTTATGTATAGGGACTGAACTCGTTATTATAAATAAAAAAGCATAGAGGTACACGCAATTGAATAAACCTACATGGTAGTTCTGATCTTAAACGCACTCTTATAAGTCAACTCTCTACTCGCGTATCATTATGGACGTGATAGTAGTATCAGTGCTGCTTGAGTTGTGTACAGGAGAGTTTTTAATGTTATCATGAGTATCGAATGGTTTTGAGGTAAGGAATTAAAAAAAGTTATCAGGTACGAGTTTGCCGCGCTAAGAAGTAGTAATTTCAAAGGACCTAGAATAAAATGGGACGGATGACATAGGTCGTGTTAGAGGTCTTCGTATGAGATTTTTGTTGGAGACACCAATGATAAATTCTTGAGTACAAGTTTATCCACAGGGAAGTATCGTAACCAGAAGAGATTAACTCAGTTATGGAGAAATCGTAGCATTATCAAAAGTAGGGTTAAAATAGCATTTACAGTATTTATAGGATTATTTAAGTATTCTTATAAATGAAATTGTTACTTATTTTAGTTTCAAATTATTTTTAAAATAATGTGTATTTGAAAGTAGATTATATTTAGGATGAATTTAAAATTAAGAGGTATCAGAAATAATAGATGTAAGTCTATAATTTATCGACATATATATATTATATCCTATCAGGGATAAAACTACCCCTAATACCTTAATATATAACGTCTACTCACTATTACCTCATTTGTTCTTGGCTGGTATTAATTATATATATATAATGGATTGAAGTCCACGTACCATAATAGTAGCTTAAAGACGATCATGCTAAAATACATCCTTCTATCACAGTTCATATACATGCAAGGAGACATCATTGCATTCGAACTCTAACAAGTTATAAAAACATCGTAATCTTATCGCACCA
>JABUQX010125654.1:10000-12500 GCA_015478945.1 Trachelipus rathkii
ATTTTTCCGCATACACTCGGTATGCACATAGCCCACTGAGATCTTTTTCAAACATGATTGTTTTTACTCTTTGCAAAGCACTAGTCGATCTTTCGATTGTGTCCGTTTTCACAATTGAGCCAGAATATATTTCGTAGCTGGGGAGAAAGTGTCTTTTAATATCTCTCTGCTAGTTCCAATTCTTTCAATATTTCGATTATAATTTTATTTATTCATCCAGAGTGCATCATAGCTCAGCTTCTGTTATAAAATTGTTTAAATTATAATAATCACAAAACTGTGTGTTTTTCCTCTAAAATCTTCCAACGTCGTGTAAAAGGGGTGTACTGACAATAGGGAGAAGAAGGGCAAATTTTCATCGAAATCACTGCCCCACAGGAACAATTAAAGGGTCTAAGTAAGGGATAAAGTGCAATGTTTTCCAGAATTTCATAGGAATTGAAATTGGTGGGTTTGAACGGTGTTGTTAATTTCCTACGATTCCTGCCATCTGTAAATCTACTCAAATATTCTCAGCAGTTATGTAGGCAGCAGCTATAAAAATATTTGTCTACAGCGTCCGCCGCAGTATCATGATGAACTTTCATGACTGTTAGTATTTATTTAATATGAATCGACCGCTGTAACATGTTTACTTTATTTTTTTTTTTTTTTGCAAAGAAGTTGCCACAGATTTCAGAAATGCGGAATACTTAGCTTTAGACTAACACAAATGACGTACCAAGATTTTGTCGTAGCACGACGTAGTTGAAAGGCAACTTTTCCTGTTGCATTGTCACCCTCTTGTGATAACTTTTGCAGGCTTTGGACGTCGTCAACAAAATTTTCCTTGAATATGATAATACACATTTATTTTGACCAACTTATACTTGTCTCACAGAACACAGGGGTGTTTGAGGTACAATTTCTTCGAAGAACAGATTCACAAAAAAAGTTGATTTTATCCTCTACTTTGAAAATTGCGTTTCGCATTTCTGGGACACAATTCATATTCAAATGTGACTTGCACGGCTAATGAACAACAATTTCTTATACTTTTCTCTCAGAATTTTTGAACGACAAAAGTCTTTCCCTACCATAGTTGAACAACGACCAAAACCCTTTCCGGAAGATTTAGCTGCATCAAAATCTTCTCTTCCGTAGAAAGTTATCTATTGTAGTGGCTATAGTTTTAGCGCTCATTGTAGCCAATTCCACAAACCCGAGAAACTCTTCACGAACTGCTATTTTCCCCGAACAGACAGAAAAAGGCAGTTCGTGAAACTCTTCACGCATTAACTGCCTTTTCCGTTTGCCAAAAAATCGAGTAGAACAAAACCAAACTCAAATCCTTAAAGTTAATTAATTAATGAAAATTAATCCTTAAAATTTTGTATATTAATCCCTATTTAATTAATAGCCTAGCCCCTACTAATGTCAACTGTTGTGTAAAGTAGGTTTCAAATACGATGACTCGTTGCCAACAAGTTAAAAAAAAAAAGAGAAAAAAGTCACAGCTTAAAGTTAAATTGTAAATTATTATATTTTTATGAAAATTGCATCCTACAAATCTGGGCTGAGGGGTCGATATATTTTTTTTTTGTACGAATACGGCTCCGGCTCCGGCTCCGGCTCCGGCTCCGGCTCCGGCTCCGGTTCCAAATTTTAAAATGCCCTGCTGGGGCTTCGTCTCCACCTCCCCAAAAAAAAAAAAATATTTGCCTCCACTTCTGGCTACGCAACCCTGTTTCAAACAAACTCCAAATTTTTCAATTTATTGAAATTTATACTCTACTTTCTGGCTTCATTATTAATTTAATAAGATATTTTAATTTTTAAAAAAATAAAGATAAAAAGAATAAATAGATTTCAAAAAGCTCAAGAAGTCAAAGTATCAATCAAGAGGTAGAAATTTTAAAATTGAATATTATTAGGAATATTAATTTTAAAGTGAAAATAATTTTTCAAACTTTAAAGGCTATATAATTTTATGCCTGACAATATCACTTGTAGAGTTTTATTCGCATTTGCTAATTTTACATGGAAAATAAATTTGGAACAAACAGAGTAGAAAGAGAAAATGCTGAAATGTTTGTACGAATTTATAAAGCACTTACAATCAAGACAAAATACTGATTTGATTACTGTTACTGATAATATGCAATGGTATTAGCCATAAGGTTTTGTATTTTAGTTTGAAAGCTTAAACTTTCTAATTTTTTACTGCATATATATATATATTATATATATTATATATATATATTAATTATATATATATATTATATATATTAATAATATATATATATATTATATAAATATATATATTATATAATATATATATATATTATATATAATATATATATATATATATATATATATATATAGAGAGAGAGAGAGAGAGAGAGAGAGAGAGAAATTTTGAAATATTAAATTTCTGGTTTTATTATCTTTATAATAATGGTGGTAGAAAACAACTTTAGTTAACATGGTCTCTGATTTACATTGATTTACAATGATTTAA